>CAUYRH010023901.1:0-33143 GCA_963574655.1 Perodicticus potto | reverse complement strand
AGAGGACATTTCCCTTCAAGAAGCAAGGTTTTTTTTTTTTTTTTGAGACAGAGCCTCAAGCTGTGCTGTGACATCACAGCTCACAGCAACCTCCAATTCCTGGGCTCAAGCGAGTCTCCTGCCTCTGCCTCCCAAGTAGCTACAGGCACCGGCCACAATGCCCGGCCATTTTTTGGTTGCAGCCGTCGTGGGCTGGGGCTGGATTCGAACCCGCTAGCTCAGGTGTACGTGGCTGGCGCCTTTGCCTGTTGAGCCACAGGTGCCCAGCCTCCTGAGGATTTTTTGAACAACCAGTTGGTTGTAGCAAGTCAAAGTTCTGATGGTACATCAGTATTTACTCAGCACTTTACTTACCTTATATGTCATTGATTCTCTCAACAATCTCATTTTATAGATGAAGAAAAACAGGCTTAGAGAGGTGAAATGGCTGGGCCTCCCTGATTTCCTGCATCCAGGCATATAGGCCCGTTAGCACCGAACCTAGTACTTCTCCAGGGGTGGAGCTTCCTAGTGGGAATGGAGTCTGCTTCCTCAAAGGTTTCTGAGAATTCCAGATAAACCTACTGAATTTGTAATAAAGTGTCTATCACAGTGAGGGGCATTTTGTAGGTGCTGAATAACTAATAAATACGTCTAGAAGGTACTGGGAGAGATTTTCAGGTATCACATCTAGATGCAGTCTGTTTTCTTAGTTTTCTTCTACTGATCTATTGACTGACATGTGAAACTTAATTAGAGCAGTATTAAAAACACTTGCATTTATACGATATCTAAGTTTACAAAATGTTGTCATGTGACTTTTAACACAGCAGGTCCTTAAAACATAGTTATCTTAGTTCAGAACACTGACTTGTACCTCTTTATTATTATTTTTCCACTGCCTTATCTTTCCAGCATCTGGTCCAGAGCCTGACGCAAAATAAGCACTCATTAGATAGTTGCTGAATGTTTGAATATATAAATAATAAGGGGATAGAGTATTTGTGATTAAGTATGTTTTGTTTCATCTGATGCTTGTTAGGATAATAAAGCAAAACACAATAGCAATTTTATCTATCTTTTTATAACACTTGAACTTTCCAAAAATAGGGTTTAGAACTCAGTAGGCATTTAATAAATGTCAGAAACAAAATAAAAGTTTCTAAAATGCATCTTCTCCCCCATATCCCATAACTGAGGAGTTTGGAAAGCTGCTGTTTCGTACAGCTTGGGAGTATGATGTTACCTTTGCCTTTCTTGGGTGCTGCTTCCTTGCCCATTCTTGGTGCAGGTTGAATTTCCTTCATGTACTGGGGTAGGTGTGGATACTCCTTGCCATACTGCAAGTGGGGCATCTCCTTGCCCATGGCAAGGCCATCTTTGCCCAAAGGCATGTGAGGGACTTGCTGACCCAGGGGCTGGTACTGTGGAATTTGCGGTGGCATCTGAGGAGGAATTTGAGGTGGCAGTGGCTTGATCCCATAGTAGGCACCAGCCTGAATGAGCCTGACGTAGCTTAGGGAAATGGTAAGCAGCACTCCCAGCAGCTGCAGAGGGCCGGGCGGCACAGCCATCACCTGTGGAAGGAGGGGATGTACCAACATGGTGAAAATCTGCGGGCCAAGTGGCTTTATTTAGAGACAGATGGAAAAAAATGGGAAACATAGTCTTTATCATCAGAAAACGTCAGAGCAGAAGGCACATGAAAAGGAAGGTACTACCTTGTTACAGAAAACGATCAACCAAAAATCTAATCAACAGAAAAGAGAAACATAGGATCTGCCAAATCAAAGGCACTTGGTGGGAATACAGACCATGGGAGAGACTGCTAGTCATCTCCAAATATCAACTCTGCCCTTCTTCCATAGTATTGGAACTCCTGGTTTCAACTGGGGGCAGAGCAGCCCAGAATGAAGACATTTCATCCAGGCAGGGCTTGTGACCAAGTTCTAGGCAACTGTATGAAGATGTAACAGATGCTCCTTTCTGGAAGAATCCTAGAAGGGCATTGGCATGTCCTCTCCTTCCTCCTCCCTGCTCGCTGGAAATGGAACAGACACTTTGGACCACGAGGTGAAAGCTGTGCCCTAAGGATGGTGCAGCAACTCGCTAGGAGAGACCTCAGCCCTGACTGAACAGAGAGGTGTCGAACCAATCCTTAAATCTGGAGTTTGTTTACCAAAGAGAGAGAAGTCAAGTTCTATATTTCAGCCACTGTTATTTTGGATGTTCCATACTTGCAGGAAACCTAACCCTCACTGAATGGATTCTGGTGAAAGGAGGCAACCTAGTGGAAAGGTAGGTTATGTTAGTGAACATAGTAAATGCCCCAAATTCTATTGAAAATGGAAATGGTAAATCATTTACAGGCCTGTGCTGGGACAGAGATTTTTCATCTGCCAGATGCCTTTTGGCTGCTTTGATGTAGTTGCAAATAAATGTAAAGGTAAAATATTAATAAATGTAAAAAGCAAGCAACAACAACAAAAACCTGCAGAAGTCTTCTGAATTGGAAAGAAAGTAGTTTATCTGATAGTATCAAAATGTTTTCTAGAAAATCACTGACAATTATCCATGTTTCTTTCTTCTATTTAAACACTTTGAAGTCATTGGTTTAGAATTTGGCTAATTGGACCTTGAGTCCATTAAAATCTATCTTTGTACTTCTATGAAAGAAAAGAGTTTACAAAGCAGATGAGTTGTATAAATAAGATAAGGAGAGATGTTTAACTATTGACAAGAATAAACTGTTCCTAAGCCCTTTAATAACACTCTTTGCGAATTGGCAGTTCACAGAATAAATATAAATGGGGTTTATCTGTTGGGAAACGCCCTAGGTTGAAAACCAAACAATGCAGTACTAGCAAATGCACACTAGAGGGCGAGTGTGGTACACTCCTAAGTCTCTTCCGTTCTCCCCCACCCCCACCCCCACCCTGTGGTACTAACACTGGGCTTGAAAGTTTGAAACCTAAATGGAGTGTCATCATAATGGTAGAGAGAGACAGACAGACAGACAGAGCGGGTATGGGGGAAGAGAAATGGGCTATTTCTCACAGTTTTGAATGTAAGTTATTTTCTGGAAAACTCTGAAAAGAAAAAACCTCTGTCTATAAATAATTTCGTTTCCATCCTCATGGGAGTTTGTTTTCTTTGCTTCTGCCTTACTTAATTCTGGATCATGGTTTTCCACTTAGAAAATGTGCATTGACTCTGCAATACCCTATTCAAGACTAATGCCAAGAGCATAAATAGGCTACAGAAGGATTGGTTAATAAAAAGCACCTAAGTAAATATTTAATATGAATCCCCACCACAAAATTCACTGCTTTACAATTTTGCTAAAATATACTAATTTATTTTTTTTACTTTTGGGGGAAAAAATGAAGAAACATTTGTCAGCAAAAAGATTTACAAAATTTTCTCCATTTCATAAATCAGAATATTCTGAAGAACTGTTTACTTCAAAAGTACTCTTAATAATATGAGTACCTATAAAATGGGAGAAATACTTTCTGTCCTTCTAAGAATGATTGCTATAACCCATTTGGAAAGAGCCGCAAAATTAATGTTGATTTATACTTTTAATATTTAAATTATTTTAGGTAGAAAAAGAAGATCTGATATTAAGTACTGAAGAATAATTCATTGAATTCATACTAGAGACAACGATCAGCCCATCCAGGGATTGCAAAGATGATTATAATACAGCCAGTGGGTCCTAGCATCAACTTACATTCTTTTGATAGGCATGACCAATGTGTAAATTATTAATAAGTGGCAAGGGGCATCCAGCGAAAGTAAATTTTTCTTCTAGTATCTAAAACCCCTTCTCTTTGAAGCAGCAACATATCTAGTTTTAGCCCATATTTTTGAGATATGCTATAACATGTACATACACTATTTCTTTAAAATACACACTTCGTTTTGTCTGTTTTCCTCTCAAAAGTCAATACTTCTTGCCTAGTTATATGTATCTAAATAAATCCCTTCAAGTTCTCCATTTGTAAAAATAAGACTTGAATGTTTATTTCCATCTAGCTCTAACATTCAAGGGCTCTCAAGCAGTCACTGGTGTTAACCTACACCAGAGATATGCAGTAATACCTAGTGCTATACAAACTGGGACATAATTCTACCTTTGGAGATGAATGAATTTAATTCATCACAACCGTAGACTTGTGGTGATGTCTTTAATAATAAGCTAGCATGCTTGGCCCTTCATCCTTTCACCAATTCAGTGTATGTGTTGGATTAAATTTAATAATCTTTAAACCAGGACAATCTCGTGAAATACAGGGAAACCAGAAGGAGATGAAATATCTGGGAAAAACCAGTTGAATACTGATGACCTAGTGGGATATTGCTTTACTACAATTATTTCCTTTCATAGCTTGGCCTTTTTCTCCCCCAAACCACCTCCTTAGCTCTGCCATCTGTCATTTCTTTGGCTCTTTATTTAAATAAACTTTGTTCAGTTTTAACTTGAATATTTATGTAGGAGCCCTGGTGAGAATTTACCGCTTGACTTATTCCTACTAATTTCTCGCTTGTCCCTGAGGATATCTTTGGTGGTCATAGCAGTGTGGTGGTTCTCCCAAATCACTCAAAAGAACATTGGATTTGTGTACTGTTATAAAACCACCTGGAGGGGAAGAAAGTGCCATGGAATTCTTGCTGGGAAGAAATGGTACTAGTGGGTGTTTTGCCTCTTCTTTTTCTGAGAATATGTAACACAATAACGTTGTCAGTTCTGCTTGGTGTTGTCTTTCATTTCTGTTTGTTTAAAAAAATAGAATTGTGTGTATATGAACATAAGCACATGTAAGGTGTGTAGGCTTTGGATTCTGGCTTTCTAGTCTGACTTAGTGATGGGTGTCATTTGATGGGTGTCATGTCATATGAGAAAAACATTCTAGAAGTCAAAAGACTTGTACTGGAGTTTGGGCTCTGCCATCCTCCATACCTACAACCTTGGGAGAGTCCCTTATCTTCACTACACCTCAGTTTCCTCACCTATAAAATAGAAATTATAATCTCAGCCTATCCCTCAGAGCTGTTCAAGAATGCAAATGATAATATGCATTCTTTGTAAGCTGAAAAGGAATATTCAGATGTAAGGTATTATTAATGTTATGTGACCAAAAAGACAAACCTTAAGCCACTAAAATGTCAAAGACTTTTGGAGAAGGATATTAGCCAAAGTAAATGTGAAATCAACTGTAGTAATGATAACCTAACAGGAATGATACAACACTGGCCCTTAAAATGTACTTGTTAAAAATGGTGAAAAGGAACAGTCGAACCAAGGCAGTCTTTCTTCTGGTGTCTAAGCCCCCAATCCTAAATATTTTGAACATCGCTGACTGGTTCCCTATATTTGGGCAGGGCTGTGGAGTTTCAGTTTCCTCATGTGACCTGTAATGTATATAACAGAATAATGTGAGATTTATTATTCCAGACGCTTTTCAGCATTCTATTCGTACATTTATCCTCCTGAGATTTTGGCTTGCTATACAAAAGAATGTTTAAATGTTTAAACCTTTAGTCTTTGCCCTAAATCCAGCTTTCCCTCTCACACAGGGCTAACACAGCATGTCCGTGTGTATGTGTGTGTGTGCACGTGTGTCTCGTTGTGTGTGGTGTGGACAAGCCTCTCATCTGCTCCTGAGCTGCTCCTCTGTACCCCCTATTTGTCCCTTGCATGGGATTAGCAGTCTGTCGAGAGCCTCAGATTTTCCACCCCTTAAAGCCAGGGAAAATTAGAACCCTCCTCTAGTGTTCATGGGAATTGCCTTCCCAGTTTGGCCCCGCCTCTCAAAGAAAATTCTCTTTTGATTGCATTTCTCAGGGCAATTCATTCCTTATAAATACTTATAGAATTGTTAGGAAATGTTCTGGGTACTGGAGATACTATGGTGAATTAAAGAGCTGAGGTCCAACATTATTAAATTCTCATTCCAGAGTGGGGAGACAGGTTATAAACAAGTACAAAATAAATTTTATAATTTTAGATTTGAGTACTATGAAGGAAAAAAAGCAAGTGTCTTAGCCCATTAAGGCTGCTATGATGAAAATGCCATAAACTGAGTGGCTTATAAACATTAGAAATTTATTTCTCATGGTTCTTGAGGCTGGCAAACTCAAGATCAAGGTGCTGGCAAATTGTGTGTTTGGCGAATCCCCACTTCCGGGTTCACAGATGGCAGCTCTTTGCTGTGTCCCTGCATGGTGGAGGGCGAGGGAGTTCTCTGGGATCTCTTTTATAAGAGTACTGATACCATTCATGAGGACTCTGCCCTCATGACCTAATTACCTCCCACAGACTCCACCTCCTAATACCATTGCTTTTGGGATTAGGAGTTTAATATATGAATTTGGGGGGGGGGCACAAATGTTCTGTGTATAGCAGCAGGGTAAAGGGCTCAAGAATGATGTGGAGTGGAAGAAACTGTTTTGGAAAGATGGATAAGGGAAGACATCCCTGAGGAAGTACATCCTGGAGAGAGATGGGGAGATGGAGAAGTTTATCTCTCTTAAGATACCAAGTCAGGGAAAAAAGAATCATATTTATTACAATGGTAGTTGTAGGCATATTTCACTCATATAAACCTCTGCTTCAAAAGTATGTTCCTCATCTATGACTGTTCTTTTCATTTTGACTTATTTACCATATTCATTTTTCCTGGGGCATGATGATAATCATATCCCCTGGATTTTGGTCCTGCTGTATCAGTGTGCTTGGGCTGCCATAATAAAGTACCTCGGACTGGATGGCTCGAACAACAAAAATGTATTTTCTCACAGTTCTGGAGGCTGAGAAGTTCAAGATCAAGGTGTCAGCAGTGTCGTTTTCCTCTGAGGACTCACTATTTGGTGTGTAGATGACTGTCATCTTCCTATGTCCTTCCTGTCTTCCTGTGTCCTAATCTCTTCTTATATACCAGTCATGTTGGTCACCTTAGTGACCTTATTTTAACTTCATTTGCTCTTGAAAGGCCCTATCTTCAGATACAGTTACACTCTGAGGTACTGGGCACTAGGATTTCAACATATAAATTTGGGGGGTGGGTCACAACTCAGCATGTAACACCTCCCTCTAGACCAATTCAATTTCTGCCTCCTTGATGAAGCCTTCCTCATCTTTGTAGTCATCATTATTCTCCTAGTCCTATTAAAAGTTTAACACAAAGTTGAATATAATTGTAGCCAAGATTATGTTTTTTCCCATTTTTTTTTTCTGTTAGCCTTACTCTCCATTTAGAATTCTGCCTACAACAATTTTTAACAAAAAGCCCTCATGTTTTCTACTTGAATGTTAATAATGATGAGAACATTCATAAGGCAACCCATTATAGTTAATTCCTGAGTTACAAACAACTGACTGACATAAGACTTGTACTTATGAATGGAAGTAATAGATAAATGTACCAGTTTTAACTTGCATGCAAATTCAACTTGAGAACAACACTTCAAAACCTTTCTCATTGGTAACCTGGGAGCTCCCTGTATCTTCCAGTACAACATTGTTGCTCTCAACTTGTAGGGCAGACTTACCTATATTGCCACATAGATCATGCACTTTTTGCCCAATAAGGATGCCCATTATACATGAACGGTAGTATTTATTATCAGTACATAACATTTCTTATACTTTGTTCTTGTGTTTTGTGATTATCTGTTACATAAAATTTCTGGTACCATAATATGTTAAAAATTAAAGTGCTAAAATTACTTCATAATACAAAAAACAAATACCTAAATCTAAACAAATACAAATTTGAATTCAAAAATTAAAATGAAAATGTTTTTTTTTTTCCTGAAAGTTTGGGCCAAAAATGTGGGTGTGCATTACACATGGGCGCATATTACACATGGCAAAATACAGTACCTTTTTTTCATTCAAGTAGTTTTCAATGAAAATTATGTAGAAGATGACTTTATCCCTGTATCTTTTCAGTTGTTTCTTCCTTGTATGGCCCTATTCCTTTCCTACATGATAAGATTTGGCTTTCTGCTTACAAGTCGTTTTGTAGTCTTTGTCTACTGTGTTAGCCTAGTGACAGCCGCCTTGCTGGGATGAGTGCCCGCATGAACAGTTGTGTGATTTATCTTTTCCTGCTGCACTTGTTCAATGTGGATGGCATATTTCTTCCTGTAAACCTTGACTACTTTGCCAATTTGCTGGCCTTTTGTAGTGTCCTCACACAATCTGAACTTTTGGGATAGGCATGGATCACACATTGTACTTCAGCTCTTTGAAAAGAGGGAAAGACATAACCTTCCTGGGAATGTTGGTAGGTGAATTGGAATCTTTGTGATTCTTCTTTTAGTCAGGAGTCACAAAGGGATTAAACTTAATTTTAGCTGTTGCCACAAGCAATGGTCATAAAAGAGAAGGGTGGCTTGCTTTTTCTTGGTCCACATATGGAGGTGCACCTGTAGTTTACTATTAGTGAGGGGGCATATTGAATAAATATATCCTGAAATTGACAATAAGACAAAAGATAGTCACACAACCTTTTACTGTCGTGTTAGGGGCAATTTCAAATAAGCCCACCTTAGTGCCATCTGATCAGGGATATGTACCTTTGTTATAGAATTGACTAATATTACCGATATTAACAACTCTGTAAACTATGCTGATTAACCCCCTCCATCCCCATTATGGTTTTACTGCCCTTTGAACATTAACTAATTTTATATTAACTCAGCAATATCTCAACATTCTTTTTTATCTATTGTAAAAAAGTCCCAGGTACTATACAGTCATGGGCTGTATAATGATGTTCCAGTCAACCAAGGACTGCATTTATGATGGTGGTCCCACAAGATTATAATGGGAGCTCTGAATTCCTATTACCTAGTGATGTCTTAGCCATCATAATGTGTGTGGTATAGCACATCACATTTTCTGTGTTTAGACACATGAATACTACCCACTCTGTTACAATCGCCTTTGGTATTCAGTGCAGTCACAGGCTCTACAGGCTTATAGCCCAGGAGCAGCAGGCTATACCATGGATCCTAGCTGTGTGGCAGGCTATACCATTTGAGTTTGTGTAAATACATTCTATGATGTTTGTGCAATGACAAAATCAACTAATGATACATTTCTTAAAACATATACCTGTGGTTAAGTGATGTGTGACTGAACTTCAAACACATTATATTATTAATCCCATACCCATTGGTTAGGTCCTTTTTTGACATTAATTCTTTTAAATTGATAATCTCTCCAATCCTGTATTTATATGTCATATTTATTTTTCTGAAATTCAAGACTGTATACTTATGACATTCCAAGTTAGAAATTGGAAATTGGAAATTCTTATTTAATTACTTCTAGGAGCCATCATCCAATATATTAGCTAACAAGGTTTACTTTGTTTTACAAGGTACAGACCTAATTTTACTATTGTTTTTCTCTATCTTGCCCTTCAAATATCAAGACAAACTTTTTGGTTGAAATAATTATTTTATTACATAGGACAAGATCTTGAACTAAATTCCTTACTCTTTACTCTTCAAATGAGGGATACAAGCTTAAAGTATTCATGAAGTCAGAAAGCCACCGGCCAGGTAAATGCTGAGCCCATGTGAATAAGCTTTTCTGTGCTTGCCAGTCAAAACTGTGGAGGCAGAGGGCAGGAACATCCAATAAACGTTTTGTTAGTTTTGATTGATCCACCCACTTACACCTTATCAGGACTAATAGAAATAAAAAACTGAGCCTAAATTATATACTTCACCAATGAATACTGACTTCTGCTATAATTATTAGCAATCAACCATCCCACCTCCCAACTGTCAGCAAAGCACACCCCCTGGGACTTACAGAACATGATAGTCAATTAGGTTGTGTCTTAGCTCAAGAAATGGCCACACACATAACCCCCTGAAATGAATGGCCAACCACCACGTTCCAAAAGTCCTCAAAGGAAGAGATTTCACAACATTCCCTAGTAACCAGTTGTAGAATTTCATATCCCATTTCCTAATATCTAATCTGAATCTCTTCTGGTGAACATTAAGCTCATAGCCATTTTTCCATTCTCAAAGGAGGTGGGAAACATCTGGAGAATATTTTTCTTAAAATAATAGCTCACATATTTGAAATATGCAATTAACTTCTTTTGTTTCCCTAACTGGAATAGTGTCAGCTACTAAATAGTTTATAAAACACTTGAGAGAACCCCTAAAAGAAAATTCTACAGTGCCATTTTTTTTCTTCCCATAATATGAAAGCATCATTGTTCTCAGAACACAGAGTATCTAAGTGCTAGTTCTGACCTAAGTAAGTTACTGAAACTGACTGGGCATCAGTTCCCTCACTTGCAGAATGAGGACACTGGCCAAATGATTTCAAGGTTCTTTCCGATTCTAAAGTTTTCTGGTAACTGTGAATGTGAAGAACATGCCCACACCTCACAGATAAATGATTTTATGAGTTTAGGTGCTCAAATGTATGGCAGGAAGTTAGATCAATCTCATACTTCTAGTTGCTTTTCAATATTTCACTCTGCCTTCTTAACAGATGGAGATGGAACAAAGAGGGTTTACATATGTACAACTACCCTGTAAATTTTCCTCTGGTAAAATAAGGTATGTTTGGCCAGAAACCAAAGGAAGAATCTAAATAAGGAACAAAGTTTAGGAATAATAAGAAAAGATATGTGACTTTTTTTTTTAACCACATTCAAAGGTTGAATAAAAATGTGGGCTGGGCATGGTGGCTCACACCTGTAATCCTAGTACTCTGGGAGGCCAAGACAGGTGGATTGCTTGAGGTCAGGAGTTTGAGACCAGACTTGGAAAAGAGCAACATCCCATCTCTACTAAAAATAGAAAAATGAGCCGAGTGTTATGATGGGTGCTATTCAGCTAATTGGGAAGCTGAGGTAAGGAGATCGCTTCATCCCAGGAATTTAAGGTTTCTGTGAGCTGTGATACCACGGCACTCTATCCATGGCAACGGAGTAAGACTCCATCTCAATATATATATATATATGTACATATATATATATATATAAGTGAAGCTTAATGAGAAATCTGAAATCTTTAAAAAATGACTACAAATGATAAGAACTTCCTATAACGTGTAGGCTTAAAAAATTTTGTAGATAGCAAGTACTGACATATGCCTCCTATTGTAACAATGATGAATACGAAATAGGCATCTTGGAAAGAGGAAATGGTTAGTAAGTGGATGTGGCATGACCATGTTTCAGGAGCTACAACAATTTTCATTTGTGAGAAAAACTAGAGAACTCAAATTTAGAGGCAGCTCTGTAGTAAAGCAGGTGATTGAAAGGGCTTCTCAAGAATAAAGTCCTTGCCATTTTATGAATCTGGAGATACACAGCAAGCTCAGTTCTTTTTTAGTGTAGCCTGAGATGGACTTTAGGACATTCTGCTGTTTACATGAGCGTCTTTCTGCCTTTTCTCCACTAGTACGGTTTGTGTAAACAGCACAATGTAAAATCAAGGGGTTTCAGGCTGTTGCAAAGGAGAGATTTGTGGGGAAATACAAAAATGTAATTCATTAAGTGGGAAAATAAAAAAAAACATTTATTTAGAGCAAACAACCAAAATGTGTTATGTAAAATACAAATTTCATAGAACATTTTTTCACTACAAGCTCTTTTATCTCATCCTGAACTCCTGTTCACAACAGTGGGATTTCAAGAGAATTTCAACTAAACAGAACTCAACAACATCCTTATCACATGTATAGTTAAAAGTTGGAAATTCTGGTGGAAGTGGTTCTTTATAAACAACATGGATGAATAGAATAAAGTAAAATTATAAACTTAGGTTCATTGTGAAAGTATCTAAGATCATAAAAACTAAAACTTTAAATTGCATTAGGCAGATAATGTAACTTGTTTCCTTAATGGCCTTCATTTGGGGCCTGAACTTGGAGGAGTCAGGAGTCCTAGGGAAGCCTCTTAGTGTGTAAGGGAGGCCAGGGAGGAAGAGATGGTTTTCTTATACACACCAACTTTTCTCCTTTTCTGTAATTCTATTAGCCTTCAGATACTTTATTACTGCCTAGCTCCCTACTCAAGAAGGATGAGAGATTAAGTTGAAACTCAAATGAGTTAATGATGTTTTCCAGCATTGGAAGTTCTAGTTTTTTAAAATTTTCTTTAGCAGAGATGGGGGGGTCTTGCTCTTGCCCAGGCTAGTCTTGAACTCCTGACCTCAAGCAATCCTCCTGCCTTAGCCTTCCAGAGTGCTAGGATTATACGTGAGCCAGCCTACATGGCCCGCTGATAAAGTTTTGAAAGATGAGAAAGTTGAAATATAAAGTACCTTGAACTCACCTCCCAGTTCGCATGGGCGCTTCTAGGAAGCAGGAGGGAGAGCCCTTTGCCAGAAGGGATGTTTCTTCTAGGGCTTTCTTAGGATGGTTGTAAGGAAGAGCTAAAAAGCATGAGACTTCTCTTTTCTCTCCCTCACTGTTTGGCACTTTTTCCTTACTCTTATCAGTATATTCAGAAGATTACATGAGCAAGCAAACTTCCTATGCATTCTCTTCTTATTAACTGGTTATTATGGCAGTATAATATTCAATTTGATATTTTTTTAGGCAATGAAAATGAACAAAAACTCCTTGAACCAAGGAATAATCTCTCCATAATACTAACATATTTATTAATTAAATTACTGGGTGGGTGCATATGTGTCTTTGTGGGTTTGGAGGCAGGAGGAAGAGGGCCTAACACAACTCATTCTTTTTTTAATTTTGAGCACGTTGTTCTTCAGGGTCCAATTATTGAAGTTTTAACTACAATTATTTTGAGCCACATAACCCTGAATGACTTGGCATTAAAAGTCAAAACCCCAGGGTTTCTATCATACACGGGCAAGATATTAAATCAATTCAATACCGCTTGAATAATAAAAATAATTAATTTCTTCCAAAATTGGCTCCTACGACTTCCTATCCACCACCACACACAGAGATAGTCTTCAGTCAGAATAGCAATCTTGCCAAAGTTGCAATATTTAGCCCTGGAAATTTCTGAATTATATATGAACTTAAAAAAAAAAAACTCAACAATTTCTTAGTGAGTGAAAATGTGGATGTGTTCTTTCCCTGGTGCATGGTTCAAGAGTACTAGAAATCATTCCAAAGGTCTGTTCCAAACAATGAATGTAGATTTAAAAAAGAATTTAGTTCGAAAGCTGGGGCTAAGCCTAAAATACTAAATTGTGATGAATTATAAGCCACAGAGAGGGCAGTCTCTAAAATCCACAGCTTTTCAACCACAGCTCCATCTAGATAATTAGCCTGCATCGTAACATCCTGCCCTTTGAACAAAAGCAAAGCCCGGAGAGCAACCAAACCACAGCTACCTTGGTATTGGAAGTTCCGTTTACTTAAGGGGTGGAATTTATTTTGAGGGATAGAGAGATGGATGTGCTGTCTGGGAGGAAAAAGCATAAGGTTTTCACAGTTAATCCATTGCACAGTTTTCAGAGAAAATGGAAGTGGAGAAAGGAAAGGGCAAGGAATTATGTAACAGATGCCAGGTCTTGAGGATATATCAGGTGAGAAGGATGGGAGTGTAAAAGGACTTTGCTTGTTGTGAGCAGAACTCATTATAAGGCCCAAGAAAGAAAATAATATGGAATTTCATGATTATAACCTGAAATGTTATAATGGTTGTAGGACTCAGAGAGAGAATAGGACGCGGAAGTAGAGATGGGAGACTCAGAGCAAATTCTTTCTCTGTCATGATGTCCTCATGTGCCTTTCAGGACCTCCTTCTACTAAACTATAAAATGAAGGACGTGACTTATTAGGGGTGAAAGACATGTGGAAACCAACGCCTGGAGGAAGGTGTGAAGGGCACGATGAGTGGAGTTGGCTGGTCAGAGTTGGCAGTGAGCAGGGGAGCTTTTCCCTGTGTAGAGGGGGCAACCACTGAAACGTTTTGTCCTGCCAGTTGTGGGAATGCGTGCCTGATTTGGGAAGTTCCTCCAATTTTTGAAGAGAAGCCAGAAATTGAGATGTACTATGAAACCTCTTCATTTTAAAATTTTGGCTCAGTTTTTTTTTTCTTTTTTAACATTGGGAGAAAAACAGAATCCCTCTGTGGGCAGCCTCTGACCTTTAGGCTGCTGAATACCTTTGTCCCAGATGGTTTCTGACACCTCTCTCCTTCCAAAATGCTCTGGGAATTTCCCAGGCCTTGACTTGCTTACATTTCTAAGACCCGGCATTGTTTCTCACCCGTGTCAGTCTGTTAGTTTAAGTATTAAAGTCAGCAGTCTTGTATCAAATTCTTAGGCACTATTATCTTAGTGGTTAGAGATACACAAATAAGAGTGAAACAAGGACCAATTCACAAGAAGTCAGTTACTGAAAGGAACTCAAGCCAGCGTAAGTGCTTCCCTAAAGACAAAACAGACTTTGTCTATTTGGAGTGGGTGGGGATGGTCAGAGACAAGGTCCTTGAGGGATAGTGTCAGAACTAAGAAATGAAGAATGAATGAAAATTGTCCAGCAGAGGAAGGAAAGCAGTGGAGGGTGTTTCTTGCCTGTCATCAAAATCATCTCAAAGCAGACATTGGACAGATGTTGGACATCACACAGGTCAAAAGCCGCTTTATGGGGTGATGGGTGAGGACAGCAACTCTGAGCTAAACTGCCTGATCTCAATCTTGATTCCATCACTGATTAGGTATATGAGCTCACTCAAGTTACTTAACCTGTCTGTACCTTGGTTCCCTTCTGATAAATTGTTGATAATGATAACACAATGTTGAGAAGATGAAGAGAATATATGTAAAATATTTAGAACAGAGCCTACATATAGGAAGCACTTTATAATTAGCTATTATTTAAATAGAAAAGAAGGAAAAGGTGGTGGTGGTTATGGCAGCAGAGGAGGAGGAAGATGAGCAGCAATAGTAGAGGGGATTACGAGCACACGCTTCACGTCACTTTGCTTTATTGGAGTGTTATATTGAAGAATTTGAAAGGTAATGATTTTTGTTCTTCTGCTCCAGATTTATTTTAAAAATCAGGATGACTGATTGTCTCCTGGCTGAGATCCCAAAGAAAGGCAAGATGAAGGTAGTTCCTAAGTGGATAACAAATTTTATGCCACCTCTCAGTGCAGCATGCAACCACCTGCTTGCCATATGCAGACACCACTTCAAAGGCTGGATCTCCTCTTGCTTCCCTGGCCATGGGAGCAGCCTTGTTTACATTGACTGCAAAGGGCCATGACTTTGAAATTCAGAAAATTGAAGACATTTATGCCAGGTGATAGCAGCTGATTGCCCTTGCATGAGTGATTGCAGAATTCAGGTTATATTTTACTGCTGAAGGAAGTAAAGCCCACTCAGAGCAATAGCCATAAACTTTTAGGTCAGGAGAATAATCAGCTTATAATCCCTATTTTAGAAGCTTGATCTTTCCATGCTATTCTCAGGGACCCAAGTAACAATAATATTGCTATAACAACCACTTTGTATGTAGTATTTACTGTATTTCAAGAGTTGTGTCTGAAAGATTCGCTCCTCACCCATAGACCTCTGCTTCATTTAAAACAACATTGAGTTCTGTGTCTGTAAAAAACATAGACTGAACTCCATATACACATCTTTTTGTAGATAATGCAAAGTAGTAAACTTTACTCTAAAATACCAAATAAATCAAATAAATCTTAAGCCATGCTTGGCCATAAGCACTTGTTTAAATGCAAAATAATTTAATTTAAATACTAAATAATTTCTCCAAAAAGGAACCAAATCTATAACATATTTTATTTAGAAAAATGAATTCTTAGTCAAAAATTCTGGGAGCTGGTTACTGGGAGGGACATTCCATATAACAGCTCACTCAAGTGTCTGGAGGAATAGAATTAGATCTTTATCTCAGAATTCTCTTTATGCCTAGTTCATAAACGTGCATATAGTAGGCTTGATAAATGTTTGATGAATGAGTATATGAATGGCCTCACTTTCATATACTCCCTCCACCCCTCTTTTCTGAATGTTAAAATAGGATCTTGATGGTGTGATGGCACCACAGCTCCTAAACACTGGGTCAGTGTCACCCTTCCCTCCACCTGCTGTTTTCTTCTGACTCTCCCATTTGTGTCCTAGGGTCTGCAGCTAGCTCAGACTAGAATGGAAAATGCTATGTAACAGCCAGCCATTCTACCTTAGAAATTAATAAAGAGTGCTGTTTTTGATTTAAAAAACCCTGCGAAGAATAGGGAAGGGTTGACTAATGGTAAAACAGTCTTGATATTGGTGCTAATTTGTATTCATTTATAGGATGTTTATAAGATTCTCCTTGTAGCTATAAAAAGGTCTTAGGGTTAGCTTGAGCTGACTGACAGGATCATGGAGGCATTTTTCTAAATTCCCACTCTGAATATTCAGTTTAGGACTTGACATCTCAGGTGGAAATGTCTAAAGTTCTCTCTCTATGAAAGCAATCTCTGAGGCCCCCTTTCCTTGCTTGTGAAGCCAAGAGCATTGGACTAAGTGATCCCTAACACCACTTCTGGGTCTAAAAGCTCACTGTCCTCGGCCCCACCCGTCTCAGTCCTTTTCTGTGCTTTTCCAATCCTGCCAGGGACTGGAAGGAGGCAGGCAACAGGTTGTGGAGTGGCGTGGTAACTTGAAGATGGATGGATTTGGGGAACAGGGTGAGGAGATGAACAGTTTATTATTCATATTCATGCGAACTCTTCAACAGCGCTTTGCATAGTTCCTTAATTCTTTTCCCTGATACCGTCTGTTTTGCGGGCCACATGCTTGCCACGAATTCTCTCTCCTTGCTGTGGAAACCTGCCAAGGATACATTATTGACCACCTGCTCACTTTCTTACACAAGACGACTCCCCAGACTTATTTTCTTTGCTTTCCTCTCCTGCTGGTTTATAGCTTTCCCTTATGTAGCAATAAAACTCTTGGAGAGTCCTCTTAGGGATGAATTAATGCCACTTAAGTATATTTCCGTTAGCTGCCCTTTGATGGTTCTGTTTAAAAATACAGGGAGAATTAGGGCAGCTTGGTTCTTATTGAAACTTTCCTTCCTTTTGCTTTAAAGTTACCACTCCTCAGAAATACTTAGTTATACTCCAAGAGAGCTTTGCTAACACTAAGAAAATGTCTGGGAAATGTTGTCAGAATACAAACTTACCAGCTTTCAGAAAACTGTTTTCACCCACTGGAAAGGTATTTACATTATTAAGAGACTCAGCTCAGCCTGTGTGAGCTTTCCTTGTATTCCTTCATAAATACCAGAAAGTATGCCTGAACTCCAGAAGAGCAGAATGCGATCTTGTTCTCCACTCTAATAGCAAACAGATTAAGGATCGGTTGTCATGATCCCATTTTGACTTTGTGTAGTCTGCAATTGATTTTTACTTTCCCCACCTTTTATATTTCATTGATTCATCTGAATCTTCTATTTCATCTCTGGCTCCTCTGTACAGACCATCCTATGCTATTTGGTTTCCTCTTCTTATAATCTTAACGCTGAGAGCTGGAAAGCGTCAGTGTCTGTACATCTGTCCTGAGCTTGCCTCTGGCCTATGAGTGGTTGTGAGTCACTCAGCTTCTCTAGGTTTCGGGCTTTTCTGCTGTGAAGATATGAATAGAATCTGGGTATTGAGGAAAAAATTCCTCAAAGAGCAATGCTACTGTCATAGAAATTGCCACTGGAATGAACTATTTTCATTATTCCTTATTTTGTTTGCTTGCAAAGTGAAGGTAACCATAGGGGAGCCATGCAGTTAGGACTGAGGAGGTGTCCACCACCCATTCCACCAGTTTGTGGCCACATTCCAATTAGTTTTCTGGTTGTTTGTCCCATTCAACAGACAACTTTTGAACCATGGTACTAGGAGCTATGGAGGACTCAACATGTGTAAGTTGTGGCTTCTCCCTCAATGGTGATCCACGGGAAAGACAGACACGTGAAAAAAAAATACAAAAACATTAGTCCTGCTTCTTTTCCTGATCAGGCTTTCTGTTTTCCTCCTGTTTCTTCTACTTGCTAATCCTCCTGTCTTTTTCATCTCTATCCCTGATTCTTTTGCTCTTTCCCAGGTTTCTGATTCCCATCTGGGTTTTACAATTTCATCCACCTCAGGTCCATTCTGAACCTGAGCCAGAATAAAGACTAATATCCTTCTAAAATCATAGAGCAGTGATTTTCAAGTGGTGAGCCGTGAGAGGATTTTAGGTGTGCCACGAACATTTTTAAATATCATTAATTCAATTATTTTCAAGAGAAGTTCAAAGCACAGTAAGTATATACTTTTTTATTTTTTATTTTTTTTTTGAGACAGTCTCACTATGCCGCCCTTGGTAGAGTGTTGTGGTGTCACAGCTCACAGCAACCTTGAACTCTTGGGCTTAAGCGATTCTCTTGCTTTAGTCTCCTGAGTAGCTGGAACTATAGGTGTCTGCCACAATGCCCAGCTATTTTTTGGTTGCAGTTTTCATTGTTGTTTAGCATATCCGGGCCAGGTTCGAACCTGCCAGCCTCATTGTATATGGCTGGAGCCCTACTCACCGAGCACAGGCGCTGAGCCAGTATATTGGTTTTTTTTCTTTTAACTCATTTTTTGGATTGACATAATTTAAGTGCACCACGGAAGTTGAACTACATGTTCAAGTGTGCTGTGAGATAAAAAAGGCTGAAAAAACTGCTTATAGAGGGACACATGACTCAAAAATCCTCTTCCCTCTTCACTGGATTTAAGGGCAACTTCTTAGAAGCAAGAACGAAATGCCAACATGATATGATTAAGGTGGCACCAAAACCCAAAACCTCTTCTCCATAGGTCTGCTGCATGCCTGAAATTTCTATTAAATTTGCAGAGTCTCATTCAGCCCAAAGATTTGTATGACAGGTGATTGACCTATAGTGGAGAACAGAGCTCAAGGAACTGGGGCTCAGGACTTTTAGGTATACCTGGGACAGTCTAGGTCCTCCTAGGCTCTAGGTGCTAGGAGGTCTGGGCAGGTTGCCCTGGCTGTGAACGGGTGAAAGTAACATGGAATGGGAAGCTTAGGGAGGTCAGATGCAGGAGACGGAGGTATGAGACTCAGCCTTGCCACAAAGCCTCCCTAGCAGCTCCTGGGGAAAAGAGATGGTCATGATGGCATGACTAATTTGTGTCTACCACATCATCGCTAAGAGGTGAGAGTTAACAGACTGGCCTCCTAGGAAAGGAATTGACCTCCAGCAAATCTCCGTGGAAACTGGTCACAGTTTGTGCTGAAGAAAAACAATCCCGGTCATTTTCAAGGCTTGGATCCCAGCCCTCTTTTCCCATATCATGCCAGCGGAGAGGCTGCCTCTTCCCAAACATGCACATGGATGGGCAAATCCTGCCACGTAGCCGGTGGCGTAGACCCCACCTCCCATACAGGAGAGAGGCTGCTGTTTCCCTCAATCACGACTGATGAGTGGCCAGGAGAGGCTTGGAGCCAGGGTTCTGTCACGTCATGTTGCTATTTTATTTCAGTCTCTGATCACACCAGGGGAAGGGCTGATGCTTCTCTAATCATACAGTTTAAATGCCTTACAGTCCACGGGGCAGGAGCCCCCTCCTGGAGTCTGACTTGCAGGCCTACTGGATCTTTGTGCATGATACTAGCCTGGAATGTGCCAAGAATAACAGGACCCTCGCACCAACTACTGTTTGTCTCTCTATAAATTTTCCCTAATAAACACTGTTTGGCTATTTGTCTTTGTTTGCACAACAACCTCCAAATCCCACTCTTGTGCTCTGTTTAGAGATTCAAGTTCTAAGATAAGAAGAATGCAGAGATGTGCTTCCACCCATTAATTAATTCATCGATCCAGCCATTCATCTTAGTACTTAACAAGTTCCAGATGCTTGAGACACAATAATGAGTGGAGAATGAGGTTCTGTCCTGGAATGACTCACAGACTAGGGGGTTGTCTAGCTGAGGAGTTGACCGCTCAGGCTCTTTCCCTGAATCAGTTTCCATCTCTGTGAAATTAGTAACGGGGAACCATTCAACTCCTGTTCGTGTGTGTTGGGCTGACCAACTCACTTGGATGACAATTGCCAAAATTTTTACAATCTCAGGCTGGCTTCCTTCCATTTCCCAGTGTGTGATTAGGCCTCTTCTGCTCTCCAGTCCTTGATGTGTATCCATAGAAAATAAACTTATTTTAATATCGGTCTGAACAAGACTTGCAAAGAATGCAAATAGAAGACATTGCATAGCAAACATAAATAAATTCTGAATTATCTCTATGAATATCTGGCCTTCTAGGGGAGTATTGTTGAAAAAAAATAATGAGTTATTCACAGAACTCTGAGGCAGGCAAAGTCTTAGTAAATCTACACATTATTTGGCGTATCATGATTTTCTATTTTTTTATTAGAGGAACCCAACGAGATTCTTACTCTTGAACTCTACTTGTTTTAGCTTTGAACAAAATCAAATAGCATCATAAGTTGTGAAGAAAATGCCTTTTTTAAAAACACAATGTCCACTCACCTACTTATTCATTTTCCAACCTACCATTTCTCTTCCTCCCTACCTATAGTAATCCATGTAGGCATAGTGGTACAGAGACACAGAGGTAAGCTATTTGCTTGGTCTCGAATTCTGAGTGGGTATAGAAAAGGATATATTTCCAGCATTTGTTAAAGTATCTTTTAGATTAAGCACATAAAAAGTAATTACATATTCTATCTGAGGCTTTTCCTTCAAAGAGTTTAATTTGCTGTAAAGTTGCTTTTTTAAATAAAGATCTTTAAAATAAAGATCCTATGTGAATAGAAATCACAATTGCCTGACTTTTAATTTTTTGTCTTGTCCAATTCATGACATAAATGGGTATAGATAACAACCAGAGTGTAAACATCATATTAAAACATGATAATTTGTTAGAAGAGAATTTGGTTCACACCTGGTTACCATTGCTCTTAAAAATTTGGAAGAGCCTCCTCACTGTGACATGGAAGCCAGGCATTAACCCTGGAACCAGCAGGGGTCACTTCAAGTCTTCTTATTTATTAAAAATTCACTGAACGCATATTTTGTGCTGGCTCAGAAAATTTTAAGTACTACCAGACTCTATTAGTAATGACTATGTTGAGTCACAAACTTTGAAAGTTTACCAAGTTCCAGACACTGTGGTAGGTGCTTTACATAAGTTATCTCATTTAATACAGCCCCAGTAACCCTGGGATGCAGGTGCAATTATTATATTCATTTTGCAGGCAAGGAAATGAAGGCCCAAAGAGGTTAAATCACTTGCCCAAGGTCATCACGCAGCTGGTCAGCAGCATGCCAGGATTTGGACTTGCCAGTCTCTCTCCGGAGGCTTCACTCTTCGAGGTTACTCTGGATTAAAGCCACTAGAAGAATCCATGGCATCAATGCCTCAAGGGCACTGTTTAACCAAGTTAAAAAGTATCCCAAAAATCATTGCTATGTTTGTGTTGTTTGTTCCCATTAGTACAAATATTGCCAAGAAGCCTGGCAACACTCCTTTCCACACCCCCAAGCCCTGTCTACACGGAGAAATGACCAGGAGACCGCCGACTGACCTCCCTTGATTTCTCCTGGCCATTGTTCTGTGACCCCTGGATCCTTTTAGCGTTTGCATGTCGCTGCCCAGGATTGAGACTTTCCACATAAACCTGCCCCTCCTTTTTGTACAATCTAATTTTGCTTTATTCTGCCTTATATTATTTAATTTTTAATTGGACTTTATTTTTTAGAGCAGCTTTAGATGACAGCAAACTTGAGTGGAAAGTACAGATTTTCCGCCTATTCCCCCTACGCCCACACATGTACAACCTCCCCTATCGTCAACATCCCGCACCAAAGTGGTGGTACATTTTCTACAAATGATGAGCCCACACTGTCTCATCGTTATTCCTCAAAGTCCATTTTGCATTAATATTCATTCTTGGCACTGTATAGTCTATGGGTTTTGGTAAATAAATAATGACATCAATCCACCACTGCACCCTCACACCCAGTGGTTTCACTGCCCTAAGAATCCTTTTTGCTCCACCTAGTCACCCCTCCTTACTCATCTCACCTTATTTCCTCCTCCCCCCATTTCTGATAACTGCCAGTATTTTTGCTGTCTCCATAGTTTTGCCTTTTCTGGAAAGATATAGTATGGAGCTTTTTCCGATTGACTTCTTTACTTCGTAATATGTTTAAGGTTTCTCCGTGTCTTTTCATAACGTGATAGTTCACTTCTTTTAAGCACTGAATATTCCATTGTCTGGAGGTACTGCAGCTTATTTATGGACATGGTCTTTTTAAGCCACATTTTGGGCTGCCTGAGCTTAAGAAAAAAATGCATGTGGGCTCTGCTGGTAGTAATCAGGTAATTTAACAAACCAATATTGGAAGGTATTTATGACTGATAATGTTAACATTCAGCTACCCCTTTAGGATAAAACATTTGTCTTTTAATAGAGTTCTATTAAACTCTATTTAGAGTGAATGGATAAGTTTTAAAAAGCAGGCTATGCCATTTTTGCACTGAGAGGAAGAATTTGTGATGGGGAAGCCTGGGAGTGTGAGGACCACTCAGAGGACCTTTGAGGGAGGGTGGTGGCCCTGGTGGATGATGCCACGTGGGCAGCTCATCCCCACAGAGGGAGGGAACCAAATTCCAAGCACCTGTCTAGTTCTACCCTGTGGGTCCATTGGCATCTTCACAGTTAACATGCTGGCATTTTCACAAATGAAAACCACGGAAGAGACCCTGGATTGGTCTCAGCTGTGTGGAGTGAACTATCACAAAGCCAGCTTGATGAGGTAGAAAGGTTCCAGCTCAAACATGCCCATTTTGTAGAAAGCACACCGGGCTTTAGGAGAATTAAATCAATAGAGCTTACTTTGCCTGACATCTTCTCGGTCAGAATTTATCGCAGGATACCTTTTTGCCTCACATGAGTAATGACGGTCCTTGGACCCACCCCCCAAAGTCACTGAAATATCCCCCAAATGACTTTTCAATCATTACATTTAACCCAGTGATGCCAAAACTATACTTCCAATTATTAGTAGTATATTTTATGTTGCAATGATTTGAAATTTGGTCATCCATGTATGTAGAATGTGATAAAATAATTATCCATTTAACTTTGTTTGAACGTGATTATATAAATAAATGTATTCTTTACCATTTAACAAATATAAATCAGATCATAGCATTCTTCTGCTGAAAACCCTCCAATATCTTTGAATAAAATCCAGACTCCCTTCCATGGCATTTAGATCCTATCTTGTCTGGTCCTTGTTTGATCTGAATTCCACCTCCACCTGGTAACTGCACTGATCTTCCCTCTGTTCTTTGAATTCACCAAGCTGGCCCGCCAGGGCCTTTGGGCATGCTGTTTTTTCTACCCAAATGGTCTTCTCAGCTCTATAGGTCTCAGTTAAATGCTGTCCCCCCGGAGAAGACTTCCTTGACCACTGTGGTCAAAGCGGTGCCCAAATCTGGTTATTCTCTGTCACATTGCTTCATTCACACCATTTCTCAATAGCTGAAATTATCCTGTTGAAGTTATTCCTTGTTTATCTTTACTATGTCTGTAAATTCTGTGAGAGGAGACCTGGCCTGTCTTATTCCCTGTGCTGTTTCCCTAGTGGCTGGCACATGCTAGGGGCTCAACAAAAATGTGGAAAATAAATGACTGGATGGCAATCATTGTCCTCTGCTTGTGATTCCCTGTACATATGCATGTACCTCCAGGGCGGAACACCTCTTTTCTGTTCTCTTTTTTGTTACCTCTGCTACTAGGTAACATATGGCAGTTCATTGGCCATCTAATATTTCTGCATTTCCCAGGTCTTAGCAGAACATTTGACACATGGTAATTGGTGAATACCTGTGGTTGAGTGAATGAATAAGTTTTTAGGCAATGCTGATAAACATTTTTAAAAAGCGGGCTATGCCATTTTTGCAATGACAGGGTACAAGACATGTTAGCACAAGATATAATACCTTGGCGTATTGAGTATTTTAAAATGCTGGAAACTGAGAAAACCTCAGGAGCAGGAAAGTCATTTTCTGATCTCTTGCCTTTCTCCCCTAAAATGGGCCATGAGAGAACTCTCTGCCCTACCTCTCCTGAAAGAGGATCAAAGACCTTCATTCCAGAGGTGTTCTACCCTATTCTCAGAAGCCAAGAAAGATCTGAACAGGCCTAGCCAAGGACCTCCATTGTATTACCATTAGGGCATTGTCCTCCAATCCTACTTCTGTACAATCGTCCATAAAAAATAGATTTTTCTGGGTCTTTGGGTCTTCATTTCTGAAGCCTCCCATGTCTCCTGTAACTTTGTATGCTTAGGTAAGTTGTATGCTTTTCTCTTGTCAATGTGTCTTTTGTTATAGGGGCCTCGGCCATGAACCTTGTGATGAGTAAAAAAAAGATATGACCTTTTCTCTCTGTGATATAACTGCATAATGCCAACCTCATGAATGCTGGCCTTTAGTGAAGATGCAGTGACAGGACACTGGTCTCACCAGCTTTCCAACATCCTTGCTGACGCATTCTCCTTTCCCAAGGAGCACATAATAGATGGCAGGCTGCCGAGGAGGCAGACCAATGTCAAGGCCAATGTCTGCCTTATTAATAATTAGAAGGCTTGTCAATCCAGTTTCCCTGGTACATGATAGCCGTCTATGTCAGGGGTTAGCTCCACGGCTCTTGTCTTTTGGGAAATACTGGGAGCATGGGATAAGAACTGATATTTATTAAATGTTCATCATATACCAGGCAGTATGTTGGGGTCTAGACAGACACCATCTCATTTAATTGTGACAACACTCCTGTGGAGATTTGCCACCTTTTTTTTAAACAGAAGAGGAACCAGAGACACCGAATATTGAGTTACTTGCACAACTTGACAAAGTTGATATCAACAGAGCTGGGTTTTCAGCGTATCTCTGCCCCTAAGTGCTGTGCTCTTCATACATGGGCACCACAGAAGCAGCCAAATAACAACAAAGCCCTCTCCTGTATAAGTCATTTAGGTTAACAAAACCCTCTTCTGAAATACAAGTACCCTGTGCAGAGTTATCCTACGAAATCATTCACACACATTTGTTAATAACTTGGTTAAGATTATTCCAGTGAGAAGGTACCAGTTGGAATGAAGGTCTGGGCAGATGGAGAGGTTCTGAGAGTGTAGTCCCTCAGGAGGAGGAGCTGGGGTGGGGTGAGAAACTGGGGGCAGTGGGTCTGGGGAGAGCCATAGTCCAAGTACTGCACCAACCAGGGCCAGGTACACAGAAGGCTGTTTACTGGGGTCTGACTGGCAGGATGGTAAGAGTGAGAGTGGCACAGCAGGGCAGTTTTGTGCATGGGCTCTAAACCAGACCCTTCCGTTTGATGCTGCCTCTGACCCTCATGGTCTGTGTGACCTTGGGCAAGTAACTTACCTCTCTGAACTTCACATTCTGCATCTATAAAATGGTGATACCCAGTAAGACCTATTATACAGTTGAGTGCTGTGAGGAATAAATGAGATTTCTCCACAGGCAGTGCTCTGAACATTCATGGCAGCTAGTGAACTATAAATGTTAACCCTTAGTGTGCACATGCCCACACCACCTGTAGGTCCCATTCTGTCTATAGTCAATTCTTTACAAGCTGTGAGTCTCATGAGGTCATTTTAGCATGAGTAGAAGCAGACCAGGTAGTTCGGTGCTTGGTTGTGAGAACAAACATATGACAACAACAAAAAAGGTGTCGTTTGGTTTTACTTAGCTTTTCAGAGTTTGAAAGCTTTCAAGATTTCAAAGGTTGATGCAGCCCCCATATTCAGGCACACAGGCTCTTTTTGACTAAAAGGAGCATTTTTTTTTTTGCCCTTACAACTCTGCTATTAATTTGCCTTAATGTCAGCAATTATTATTTTATTTTGAATTTGAAATGAGGTTAGTTATTTGCCAATCTCAAATTTTACTTGTATATAGATGGGCTTCCATTGCATTGTATAATTTATGATAATCTCCTTATATCACATTCAAAAAGAAAATGGGGCAACATTCTTTTCCCAGGTCCAGGAATTTGCAGTAATTCTTTTAGTGTTGGTTTCTTATGCTAACTCATTCCTTTTTGTTTTTGGAGACAGTCTCTCTTTCCTCCAGTAGAGTGCCATGGCAACATAGCTCACAACAACCTCAAACTCTTGGGCTCGAGAGATCCTCTTGCCTCAGCCTCCCAAGTAGCTGGGACTATAGGCACCTGTCACAATGTCCAGCTAGATTTTTTTAGAGATAGGGTCTTGCTGTTGCTAAGGCTGCTCTTGAACTCCTGGCCTCCCAGAATGCTGGGATTACAGGCATGAGCCACTGTGCCCATGCTAACTCATTATCATTTGCACTCCTTTCTTTTTGAGTATCTGCTTTATCTTGTATAATATCTTATGCCTACATACTTTGCCTTCATATTGTGATTCAGAAGCTCAGTGGCAGGATGCATTATATGTTGATCTGCTTTTTGATAATCAACTGAAATGGTGATGATGGGCTGTAATATATTTGGGTCAGAGCAAAACATTCATCCTAATGAAATGTGACTTTATGAAAGAAATGCTCCTAATCCTCTCAAAGACTGAGCCAGGTCATCACGGGTAAATGGGAGGCATTTGAGGTTTCTTTCTTTCTTTTTTTTTCCCCCCCAAAACATGTCGGATCCACCAGCTGTTAGCAAAAATATTAATAAAAATCTTGTCAGCTTAGAGTTATTGCTGTTCCTGAAGAAAAGATGAATGTATGTATTTTAAAATCTGGACATATAAAAGTTTAAAAAATATTGTTGTAGAGTTCTCCTGGCTACATTTCCTCAGCTCTTTTCCAAGCTTTGGGCTGGAGAAACTTAAAAGATGTCTCTGTGCCAAAGTTAAGTATTAAATGAAAACCTTGTGTCTGAGAAGCTCTAGGATTAATAAATGGTGGCAAAGTAGAGAAGATCCCAAATCTTCAGAGAAAGAACTCTCTAAAGGGAATCAAGTTGTATTATGAAGAGTGTCACCTTCAGAGCTGCTGGATCAAACCACAGGAATAAGATGGACTATGGAGTATTTCAGGCTTGGAGGAGCCTGGATGCCATCTCTTTGAAGGCATGATGGTACTATGCTTACTTACTAAGGCAAAACTCAAAAACATATTTGCAGGAGCCAAAAGAAGTTAGTGCTTTACTCAAATATATTAATATGACATGATACTGTAAGAGTGCCTCCCTCCTCTAGGGTACATCATCTTTAACTGTCAGTAGCACTGGCTTCTGAAAGTCAAGTCCAATTATTATGGTGAGTATTAATTTTAAGTGAACCACACTTTTCCTCGAGGTTTATTATATCCTTTCTCAAGGAAAACACTAGGGGAAAATGAAGCATTGTTGAAGGATCATATAATGAAGCACAAATATAAAAGTTTAGTTGTCTTTTACCAGATAATTATAGTGAAAAATTGTTTCCCAGCCTGAAATGCGTGGATTGGATGAGCTGTTTGAGTTTCAGTTCTTCCTTCCCAAGTGTTCTGCAGTGAATGGGGACATGTGCTGAGAGGCAGCCTGTAAGGTCCAGCTGTGTGACTTTAGGAACTTCTAGTTCTTAGCCTGGAAAATGGGAATAATAATCCTCAGAGGTATCATGTCCAGTAGCAAGCATCTAATAGCTGCCTGGCAACCAGTAGAAACTCAACAAAAGTAGTTATTTTAATACCCATTATAAAGCTTTGTAGTCTTGCTATTATTGTTTCCAGGATCCAAAAGGATATGAATGTTCTTTTGCCAACCAGTTCTGTTGCCTTAAACACATCTATAAACAAAATAATCTTTAAAGAAGTAGTATCTCCTCAGTTTACTGAGATAGCTTCTGAAATATAAAACTACATATTAGCTTCAGAAAGAAAATACCTGTGGTAACACTTTATGTTGCACTGAACAGTGTTCAGGACACTTTCCTAAAATCAAAATGTAATTTTAATGATTTTGAGTAGAAAAGAATACTGTTGTGTGGAAGGAAAGTATTAAAGATATTTAGGAAAAAAAGATGTTAGTTCAGAAAAAAGAAACTGTAACATGCTAATGAGACTGTATGGGGAAATATACAAAGGAAATAGAAGGAATCGATAAAACATTAACATTCTTAGATTGGGGGCTAAGTACGTAGAGTTGACCAAAAATAGTTTAAAAGGACTAATCGAACATTACTCTGATTACCTTACTTCAAGGAACCCTGCCTTATGCTAACAATATTGAGGAAAGACCATATACCAATGAAATCGGCAGTAATTAGAAATAGCAGAGTAAGTGTTCCAAGGTCTGCCTTGAAGAATTGACTGGGGAGGAATTTGGGGAGGGTTTGTACAGCAAATGTCTATATTGAGGGAAGGAATTTGGGTTCCAAAAAGGATTTAAACTGGTGTGTATGCTTTGAAATATCTTGGATACTACAGTTGTATAATTCCCTCTGGCTTCCTTGTAGAGAGTGTAAATGACAACATCACCAACAACATACATGATTGTGGATTTTCTTGTTCTACTAGATATCTTTTGCTGAAAGGATGTGATGTTGTGAACTAATCTGGATGGAGTTGAAACACATTCTTTTTAGTAAAGTATCAGAAAAATAGAAAAGCAAATGTACAATATACTCATTACTAATATGAAGCCAGTAGAGGAACTAATCCCACCCACACAAGAGAAAAACTCAATTCAATTCAAGGTGGGGGGAGTGGGGGACAAGGAGAAGGATTGCTGTGCTCCCACCTAATGGGTGCAAGGTAAGGGTATATGGCACACCTCCTGGGTGCTGGGTACAACTACAACAGGGACCTCACCTAACAATTGCAAACATTATAATCTAATCATTTGTACTTTCATATTAATCTGAAATTTAAAAAAATGAGATGTTGCTAGAAATTGTAGAGCTAATATTCTTAGCGTCTTTTAGTGTTAGTTTTGAATAACTGTAGCATTGATAGCAGACTGGAGCTAAGGATGATGTCTCTGTTCCCTATTGTCCTCAGAAGGGTGAAGTCTGCTCAGAAGAGAGAAGATAGTGAATCAGCTGATATGATGACAGCCAAGATTATGTCTCTGTATTTTCATAATGTAGCTTGTCACATTGCTTACACTTGGTGGCTGATGCAACATGTATTATATTCTGTTATTCCTGGTTGTATCCTGGTAATTATTTTTTTTCTATTAACTATTATTCTTGACTATTTTCCTAGTAACCATATAGAGAAAATATGTTTAGCTACTTCATCAGTCCCTCAAGAAATGTGACTATGTATTGGAAATATCATATTTGTATGCAAATTATGTGATAGTTTGGCACGACAGCTGATATTCATGAAGAACTATTTCCCAGACCCTGTTGAAAGTAGTTTACATTGAATAATTCATTTAAGCACCCATTTTAACTCATTTAATCCTAAGAAAAATATCCCTGGTATGGAAGCTATTATCATAATCATTCCTACTTACCTATGAGGAAACAAAGCACAGAGGGTTTAAATAATGTGTCAAAAGTCTCTCAACCAGTAAGTAACAGGATTAGTTTGAACTCAGGGAGTTTGCCTCTAATTTCTAGGTACATAACTACTACAACATGGATGAGAACTTTGAATATAAAATAGATTATGGCATATGTATACACTTTCTATATTTGTGCCCACCCACAACAATGGAATTTGGAAGTTTAATACAGATATTTTTCTGCTGTTTATATTCATTGACATGCCAAATTAAAACTCAGAGTTATTGAAGAATACAACATACCTTCATTTTCATGGTTTCTTGTACCCTCAATGAATCCTCAACAATAAAAAAAAAAAAAAAAAGTCCAGCTAGGTGTTGAAAGAATTTTGAGTTATGGTTTTCTAAGCCTCTGGTGGGTGATGGCCATTGGGCTTAGGAGAAGGAGGTATTCTTATCATCAAGAAAGCAAAAATTTTCAGGTCAAAGAGACAACTCTTTCAGGTCAAATCTCCAACTACTAGAGCCAAATGCGTGGTTACCTGGGGAGGCATGGCAGAAGGACCAGTTGTCTGACCTGGCTTGTCTTGGGGTGGTAGATTTTCTCAAGAAGCAAGAGAATATGTTGCTGGGTGCACAGACTCTAGAGCCACATTGCCTGGGTTTTAAAAATCTAGTTCTGAACTTAGAATCTACATGACTTTTGGTAGGATTTAGTTTTTTTTTCTTTTCAAAAACCTTTCTGTGTCTCACTTTCCTCTTCTATAAAGTGAGGATAACAATAATACTTATCACATAGAACTTTTGTGCAGATTAAACAAGCAAATGTATGTGAAGTGTCTAAAATAATGTCTGGCATAGAGTAAATACAATGTAAACATTAGCTATTATTATGATTATTGTTATCATCACTGATAAAGGTGAGAGTAGATCCATGGTTTAAGATGTTCAGGAGAAGCACAGCCTGTTTCACTTTGAACAAATGTAAAACAAAAGAATCCATCCCTTCCTCCCATACTGTAGAGTATATTTCTCTGCCTCCTGCTCAGTTTAGCTTCTAAAGAAATTTATGACAATGAAATACGTGCTTGTATTTCCTCCTCTTAATAAAAGTTATTCCTGTGTTAGACAATAAGTCATTGTTAATTATGTCTCCTTTGGAATATATAACAGGTTCTGCTTATTCATTGGCTTTGGACCATTAGAAACTGGGACAGGAAATCAGATGATTGCACTTGTAATTCAAAGATCAAGTTGCATAATCCTCAGTGATACTGAGGTACAGACGCCTTTCCTTATGTGAAGCCATGGATCTGGAGTCCCTAGTTCTAAATCTTCTTTTGAAATCCTTTCCACGGCTACCTAGAAGTTATTGGTGAAATGTGTATAGTAAATGAGGTTAATTTTCACTTACCCATTATAGTGAAGAGGACTTGAACTCCCAGTACCACCCAGGACCCAGGTCAGGTCAAGAGGGACCTCTGCTCTGACTTTTCCTCAGCCATGTCTCCCGGAATAACCCTGGGGCAAGGAGCCAAAGAATTGTGCTGTCTTGAACCCACACCCTTCTTGACAATGCTCTGGATATGAAGGACCCTAAAATTAAAGGTCTAGATGATCTTGAGCCATTTATAGTGTCTGCACAAGCTTTCTCTCAGGGTCTGGTCACTTGAGATGGACACTGGGGTGTGCACCCCTGGGACCAATGTGAGGCCAATGGCTATTTGCTAGAAATTGTGGATGGGGCTTGTGCCAGTGGGGTGTTCATATGCATGGCTGTGAAACCTGTTGTGGTTCATGGCAGAGGTGGGGGTGAGAACAAAAGAAGTGAAGCGTAAGCTGATCTCCTTGCACCTCTTTTTTTTTTTGTTTTTTGAGACTGAGTCTCACTCTGTGGTCCCCGGTAGAGTACTATGGCATCATCATAGCTCATAGCAACCTCAAACTCTTGGGTTTGAGCAGTCCTCTTGCCTCAGCCTCCCCAGTAGCTGGGACTAGAGGTGTGCACCACTATGCCCCGCTAGCTTTTTCTATTTTTAGTAGAGACAGGGGTCTCACTCTTGTTCAAGCTGGTCTTAAACTTCTGAGCTCAGGTGATCCACCCACCTCAGTCTCCCAGATTGCTAAGACTACAGGTGTAAGCCACCATACTGGGCCTCCTGCACCTCTTTATTCAGAACTCCAAGGAGTCTGAGAATTCTAAATTTGAACTTGACTTTCCAGGTTATTATGATGGTCTATTTTCCAGGGCAGAGGGATAGAACATAAATTCTTTTAACAGTTGGTTAGCTTGATTCGTAACTTTTAAGTATTTAAATGCATAGTAAGCGTGTTTGTACATTTGTACTTGTGCCCAATGGATCACAAATATTAAGCGCAGGACTGATTCACATAGATACACATTAAAAATACCTCATGCTAAAGTGTCGATGATTTTTTTTTTCTGACAGAAAGTGATAGAAGTGCCCAAGAAACAGACCAGTCAATACAGATGCAAAAGCAGAGAAAAACTAACAAAATACTGGGCATGACTATTACCATTTTGTTATTTCCTTATCTTGCAAATGAGATTTCTGGGAAGGGAAAATGAGATCATATTAATAAATCAAAACCAATAATGGGACAGTTTCACTGGAAGAAAAAGCAGTAGAAAGCAGTGGGGAAATCCCTAGAGGCCATTTGTACCAAACATGGTTATTTATCTGCTCTCTGTCAGCCAAAGCTGTGGTGTCTGAAAATTATTGCTGGAATATCTGGAATTCTTAATAAAAATTCCAGGAAACCTGGGGGCTTTAGGGGAGCACATGTGAAATTAAGAGGAAAGAAACAGGAGGATGGGTGGAGGGAAGGTGATTGGTGGGATCACACTTATGGTGCATCTCAGAAGTGTACAAGTGAAAATTACTAAATGCAGAATATAAATGTCTTCATATAGTGATTAAAAGGCCATGAAGGCTATGTTAAATATAGCCTTCATAGCCTTTCACATTCAATGAAAATATTTCAGATTGTATATGAAGTGAGCACATTGTGCCCCATGATTGCACCAATGTACACAATTATGATTTAATAAAAAAAAAAAAAAACAAAAAAACCCCTCAAAATACAGAATTCTAGGAAGAATCTGACCCATAAACATAAATTTATGGTTTGTCTTAAATTGTTTTTTAATCATTTTTTTTGAGGTATACTTTATATATACTAAAATTTACCCTTTTTGAAGGACATAGTTGTATTTTGAAAAATGTATGCACCCATTGAACTACTACAACAATTGGAATATAGGTTATTTCTATCACCCCAAACTTGTGTCTCTTTTCCAACCTGGCAACCACTGATTTGATTTCTTTTCAGATAGTTTTGCCTTTTCCATAATGACACATAAATGGAATCACACAGTGTATTGTATTTCCTGCCCAGCTTTTACCTAGTCTAAAGTTGCAGGCTTGTTCATGTTCTGAATTTCAATAGTTCCTTTTCATTACCGAGTAGTATTTAATTGTAAAAACACAAAGTAGTCTCTTTTTTTTTTTAATAATTTTATTAAATCATAATTGTGTACATTGGTGTAATCATAGGGCAGAATGTGCTTCATATACAATCAGAAACATTTTGATCGTACTGTGAGAGATAGCCCTCATAGCATTTTCTTAATCACTATAT
>CAUYRH010023900.1:0-38196 GCA_963574655.1 Perodicticus potto | reverse complement strand
TTTTTCATTGGTTCATGGCTATCTGGTGATGTAGGAATAGGAGAGGTATCCATCAGTTCAGACTCTTCAGCTGACACCTCCACTACAGTTTCTGTAATGACATCTGGTCTCATAGCAGCATGGATAAATTCAGGACTTCTTTTTTTTTTTTTTGAGACAGAGCCTCAAGCTGTCACCCTGGATAAAGTGCCGTGGCATCACAGCTCACAGCAACCTCCAATTCCTGGGCTCAAGCGAGTCTCCTGCCTCCGCCTCCCAAGTAGCTGGGACTACAGGTGCCCGCCACAACGCCAGGTCATTTTTTGGTTGCAGCCATCATTGTTGTTTGGCGGACCCAGGCTGGATTCAAACCCGCCAGCTCAGGTGTATGTGGCTGGCGCCTTAGCCCGCTGAGCCACAGGCGCCGAGCCATAAATTCAGGACTTCTTGAATCCCTCAAGCAGGTAGGAGATTCCATATGAAGCAGGGCTTCAGCAGCTTCAATTGTCTTATCTATGCAGTGTGCATTACTGCTATGAACTGATGCTTCTACTGTTTCCACATTTTCTGCTCAACTTCTTGTTCTTCTGCCACATCTTACATCATATAAGTCTCATCATCCATAAACCAGAACCTGCTGCATAGCCCTGCTCTAATCTGGCACTTGGAACTGGCTCCACAATCACTGCTGGATAGTCAGAAACCTTTTCACTTTCCCTGACAATGAAGGCCCCTTTGCTGTCCATGGCAAATTTATCTTGTTTTGTAAGCTTTCTTACTCTATAAGCCTGTCTTTCTCTTCCTCGGTAAACTTTGTTTCAGAAAGAAGGAAAGAAATGGAAGGAAGGGAAGGAAAGGGACAAATAATGACATTTTAATTGCATAAACCAGGCCTCCGTTTTCCTTTCGTCTCATGCCTCAGAATAATCTTTCATTTTTGGCTCTGTAATCTTTCATTTGGTGCTGAACCTGCGATGGGGAGAAGCCCCTTTGGGAGGCTGAAGTATACCTCATTGGACCCAGCTAAACGGACCCTTCTGGCAAAACTAAAGAAAATGGGAAACCTCTCCAACCCTGCCTAAACTCCATCTAATGGTGAGATGAACATTCATCTAAGACTCCTTTTCTAAACTTTTTTAACTTCTCTTCCCATCTCTACTCTTAACTTCTTCTTTCCCTCTCCCTCCATCTCTGGATCTCTTAATTCTTTCTCCATTTTTTTTCTGGCTGGTTTCACATGTGGAGGCCTCACTCCCCTGACCACCCAGTGCCTCATGTTTGGGGATGCCCTCTTGTAGGCCTGGGCTCCAGCTGGTTCCCCAGCCTCATCCCTCTTGTGCCCTACTGTGGGCCTAGACCCCTCTGGCTGGTTATGGTCAGGTGCAGAGGCCAGGACCTCTTTTGACCAAAGCCATATGCGCAGAGTCTGGGTAATTTCCCAATGCCAGCCTCGACAAGCCAGGCACATCGTCAGTCAGTTGCCCTACTGTGGGCTAGACCATTTTTAGTAGTTCCATGAGTCAAGTTGACCATCCAGTGCTCGCCCAGAGGCCTGAATCACTATTTTTCTGGTTGGTCTGACTTTTTTCTTCCTCCTCCTACATTCTCCCTTTAATCTCATTTCTTTTCCTACCTCCAGTTTTCAATATGGGCACCACGCAGTCACAGATTTCCCCTTGTTCACCTCTAAGCTGCCTTTTGACTAATCTCAAGCCCCTAAAGCTCTATCCTGATCTCAAACCAAAACGTCTCATTTTTTTCTGTAATACTGCTTGGCCTAGTACAACCTTGACAGTGACTTGCAGTGGCCTCACCATGGCACCTTCGATCTCTTATTTCTCACTGATCTCAATAATTACTGTCAAAAATTAGGCAAATGGTTAGAGATCCATTATATCCAGGCATTTCTCATACTCCAAAACATTCCTTCTCTATGTTTGTCTTCCCACCCCTCTCAGATCTTTCTTGCACAAATGAAACCAGTTTCCCCTGATCCATGTGAATCTCCATTATCGTCTTTTGATCCTGTGAACAACTTCCCCCTTCACCTCCCCTGACTCACCTTCTGCTGCACGAGGCAGAGACAGACAAGACAGTAGAAACAAAGAGAGAAAAAATAGTGGAATTCGCCCCCCACCAGGCCCTCAGACCTCCTAGTGAGTTCTCATTGATCTGGCCTTCAAGGTGTAGCAGTGCCTCTCAGAACTCCAGTATTGGCTTCTGCCATTAAGCAAAACTTGGCTACTTCTTAAAACTCCACAAGGCATTCCCACCAGCAGTGTGAAAGTGTTCCCTTTTCTCCACATCCACACCAACATCTCTGGTTTTGGGATTTTGTGATGTGGGCTCTTACTGGAGTTAGATGATATCTCAAAGTAGTTTTGATTTGCATTTCTCTGATGATTAAGGATGATACATTCCTTTTGGAAAGATGGAGAATACTTAGAGATCTAAAAATAGACCTGCCATTCGATCCTATAATTCCTATACTAGGTATATACCCAGAAGACCAAAAATCACATCATAACAAAGATATCTGTACCAGAATGTTTCTTGCAGCCCAATTCATAATTGCTAGGTCATGAAAGAAGCCCAAGTGCCCATCGACCCATGAATGGATCAATAAACTGTGGTATATGTATACCATGGAATATTATGCAGCCTTAAAGAAAGATGGAGACTTTACCTCTTTCATGTTTACATGGATGGAGCTAGAACATATTCTTTTTAGCAAAGTATCTCAAGAATGGAAGAAAAAGTATCCAATTTACTCAGCCCTACTATGAAACTAATTTATAGCTTTCATATGAAAGCTATAACCCAATTATAGCACAAGAATATGGGGAAAGGGGCAAGGTGGGGGAGGATGGATGGAGGGAGAGTAATTGGGGCGACCACACTTACAGTGCATCTTAGAAAGGTACAAGTGAAACTTACTAAATGTAGAATAAAAATGTCTTAACACAATAATAATGAAAATGCCATGAAGGCTATGTTAATCAGCTATGATTTAATAAAATAAATAAATAAATAAAAATTTTAAAAAACTCCACGAGGCATTCTGAAAAAAATAAAATCTTCCTCAGGATCATGCTTTAAGTGCAGTGAACCAGGCTTATGGGCAAAGCAGTGCCCAAAATCCAACCCTCTCCCCAAACTGTGCCCAGTCTGCAGAGGTCTAGCTGCCCAGGTTTTTCTGAAGATCCGGTGCAGACATTCTCAGAATGTGGCTAAAGTTCCCTCCGGAGCCTAGCTGCCAAGACTATGACCCCTGGAAAATCAGAATGCCTCCTGGATACCATCCTGGAAAACTAAACTCCAGGTATTTTTGCTTATAGAAGGTAAGTCGATCTTTTTGCTAACAAACATGGGAGCAACTTCATGCTGCCCCCTTGTAAAAGTCCTCTAAAAACAGTCAGTAATGGATATTAGATGTCTTCTCAGGATTGCTGGCAGCCCTGGCAACTCCAACTGGTTCCCGCCTTTCACTATACATCTTCCTCTTTGGTTATTGTCTGATAAGGTCACTAATTATGATTTTTTCTCATTCTTGGTTTCAAACAAGTAACCCTCCACCTCATGTCCCAATTTATTATCCAATACAATAGATACATAAATCACAAATGTGACTATGAAAAGAAATGCAGAAGTTTGTAAGTTTGGAATAAATAAAGAGTCAATAGCAGATAGAAAATAAACAAAAAAGAATGTAATAAGTGTACATAGAGAATTTTTAGAGACAGTCACCAGTAAACAACTCCTCATATCCTCTCCTTACTGGATACCAACCAGCTCAAACTGAAAAAGCCAAGGAGTTCCTATAAACACCACTCCCTTACCCCATTCTCCTCCTCCTCCCCTTCTCTTTACAGCCCCTCTCCCAGAAGGAAGTAGTCAAAGAGCTACCACCTCCATCATCTTATAATAGACAAAAAAGACTGAAAATGATAGGATCAAACCGTGACAAAATAGGGTGGACCTGCCTAAAAAAATCAAGCCCCTATCCTATATCACTGGATGCCCCTCCTGGGAAAGATAAATGGGCCAATCCCCACCCTTACAACAGATGTCCAACCCAGGAAAGGGAATGTCCCCACCCCCACCTTCCTGACCTAATAACCCCCTTTTCACCATTACTCCGTGTGGATTTCTCCCCCACCCAGTTGGAAATCTAACCCCACCTGCACTCAGGTGGAATCCTCCCCACCTACATCCAGGTGGGAATCAAGCCATTTTAATGGCCAAAAATAAAAAATAAATAAATAAATAAAAATGATCTGACTTGGGTGAAATGTATTCATTGTCTAGAATGCACAATCATTTTTGACTTTTTAAAATATCCTGTAAACTGAGAGCTCCACAAAATTTATCAGTTTGAATGCTCATATGAGAAAATAAGTAATACCCAAATATTTTACCTTAAGTATTCAATTCATGAAGCTAAACAAAATAAAACATTAAAATGATTCTAAGGAAAATGGTGCCATAATATTTTTAAATTTTTTTTTTAATTAAAAAAGTAGTCCTTACTCTCCTTATCTAAATATTTGGACAGAATAAAAGTCCTGTTGATGGGATGCCAATAAAGTGATGTTTTATTAACTTAAAGTAGTTATTTACTTATTTTTTAAATCTCTGTATCTGCAGTTTTGAGTATCTTTTGATGTTATCTCTTTTTTCTCTCATAATACTTCCTTTAAAATTCTCTATGTACACTTATTGCATTCTTTTTTGTTTATTTTCTATCTGCTATTGACTCTTTATTTATTCCAAACTTATAAACTTCTGCACTTCTTTTCATAGTCACATTTGTGATTTATGTATCTATTGTATTGGTTAAGAAGTAGTTTTTGAATTTAAAAAAAAAAATTAAAAAATTCTCTATTTTATTAGTGTTTCTAAAGAACTGACTTTTAGATTAAATAGATAATTTGTGTGTGTGGTTTATTTCAATAACTGCTGTTTTCAACTTTACTAGTTCCTGACTAGCAAATATATATATTCTTCAGCCAAATATTACTTAGAAGAGTATTTGCTTTTAATCTTAAGAGCAAACTTTTCTCATAGTCTTTCACAAGTAATTTTTATATTACTACATGGTGGTCAAAGTAGGCAGTCTGAACAACTTCTGACTTTTAGAATTCATTGAAATTTTTCTTTGCACCTTAAACTTATCAAATGTTCTGTGAATGTTTCAGAGGCATTAAAAAGAATGTGTATTCAATGCTTTTGGAATATGAAATACTACGTTTCTTAAATAAAGCTTATTAATATTGTCATATGTGTGTAAATTAAGTAGAATGTATACATCCTACTTAATCTCATTGAATTTGCCGATTTGAATTTTTCTTACAAAAAGATTTCTAGTATATAGAATTAAGTTGATCATAGTATACAATTCATAGTGTACTAACATCACTAATCTGTAAAGGGCCTCTGATTATTACTTTGTTATTTTTCTCATTTAACTACTATCTCCAATTCTATTCCGCCCCTCATAAGCACCAACTCTAGTATATTTAATATATGTCTACTCAATCATCCTCAACAGCCCATTTACACTTACATATTTTTTGAGTAAAGAAAGAGAAGTTCATTCATTTGCCAGCCTAGATTTATGTACTTATCTTTAAAATAATAGTGTTGTTTTATGTGCATTAGTATAAACCTAATAAACACAAATCATTCTGTGTTATAAGTTTATACTATTTCTTCCCTTTCTTCACCAAATCATACATACTGAAACACATCTATGATGCAAATATAAACCTAGTTCATTATTTTTAATTTACTGTATATAGAGACCATATTTTATTTAACCATTCTCCTATTGATAGATGCATACGCGGTTTTTATTTCTTTTCTCCTACACACAGTGTTGCACACATCTGTGCAAGAAATTTTCTCTAGGCTATTTACTTAAGAACAGAATTATGTATAGGCATATTCATACTAAATTTCATGAAGTACTACTAGATTGCTATTCAGAATAATAATACTATTTTACCTACTTACTAGCAATAATTAGGTATTTCTAATGCTCTTCATATACATATACATATTGGCCATTTGTCTTTCTTTCTCTAGCTGTATACTGCCTTCTCATTTCATTACTCATTTTCAATGGGTTTTTTTTTTCCAGTGCTAATTTACAGAATTTTCATATGTATTTAGAATATACACTGTTTTATAGCTGGTCATTTTTCAGAGTCCTTTATTGAACAGAAATTTTTAATGTTTATATAATCAAATCTTTTTTAACTCTATGATTGCAGTTTTGGAAGTCTTATTTAAAAAATCCTTCACAACCACAAAGCATAATATTTTCTCCAACAGTTTCCCCCACTAGCTTTATGGTTTTATCTTTAAGATACATTTTAACATCCATTTAATTCATTTGAAGATTATTTTTGTATATGATATGAAGTAGGAATTCTACTTTATTTTCCTCCATGTAGTAAGCCAGTTTCCCAAATCATATACTAAATAACACATCTTTCCCCCTGCTGCTTGACAATGTCATCTCTATAATATGACAAATTCTCATATACATGAGTCTCTGCAGGTTCAATATTATGATGCATTGGTTTATTTGTAACACTACTACAATAGCATTATGTATGTCCTTATATCTGGTAGTGCATGTTCATCATCATTATTTTCTTCAAAATGGTCTTAGCTATTCATAGACCTGTTTGTAGTCTTTTGAATAAATATCAAAATTATTTTGTTAAGGTTCCCACCAAAATTTTCCTAGTCTGTTAACTAAAATTGCATCAAATTACAGATTAATTTGGAGAAAATATACTTATTTTAACACCCGTTCTTAAACCCAAGTCTTAGGACACCAATTCTCAATCTCAATCTGTGTATTCCAAGGTTGTTTTACAATCACATTGTGCTGAAATTTCAAAACAGACTGGAAAAGGTTGAGTTAAGCATTTAGCTAACGTTTTTGATGGAAAGCAAGGGGGTAAACCCAAATAAAGAAGAAAAAATAAATAATAAGATAAGAAAAAATAAGTAATAAAGATAATAGCAGAAGAAAGCAAAAGCCACTAGAGGTAACTAAAAGGAAATCAAAAACTGATTACTTTGATTATAAGATAAATGTCTGACAAAACTGATAAAAAGAAACAATGCAACTTAGAATACATGAAAGAAACAAATACAGAGATAACAAGTTTTAAAACTAATTCAAGAATATTATGAGAATGTGTACTCATAGGTTTGAAAACTTAGGGCTTTACATATACATATTTCTATATTACTTAAATGGGAACATGATAAAGGAAGCTTAGTAGAATTCTGTTAAAAGTCCATACACACACAAACCCCAAACAAGGGACATGAAGTTTTGGTTCACATTCATTTTAAATTTCATACTTACTTTGGCACTCAATAAAGTCATCAGTGTTGGCCAATTCTCTGATAAAATCCTTAACATGCACCACTTCATCTTTTTAAAAAAATAAAAGGAAGAAACAATTAAGTGTTCTTGTAAAAAAGACCATTTGATATTATAAAACCAGAGCAATAAAAAAAAAAGTAGAGGAATGACAATTATCTTGTGCTATATTCAAATATGATTAGATCTAGAATAAAAGTCACCAAAGATATTACTTTGAAAATTTATTGCTCTACCACAAACCTATCAATTTAAAAAATGAGAAAGAATAGTTTCAAATTTTCTTTTAAAAAATAAATAAATACAGAGATAATGCAAAGATACATTGATTGTATCTTCTTAGCACTTTAGAGTGAAGTTGAATATGCAAACTTTGCTGATTCAAAGTGAAATAATTACTTACCATTGGGATTAGTATTAACCAAAGCCTCCTGTATTTTATCATCTGTTAGACAGATTCCTATGGCGTTTAAATTTTGCTGAAGATCAGAAATGACTGCAACATCATTTTTGTTAATAGTCTTGTTGTAAAATTTATCTTTATCACCTAGGAAGATATAATATTTTCAGGTAGAGAGGAATTTTCATGTGTCTACTCTATACTTTAAAAAGGGGTGGTAAAAGTTTCCCAATATACAAAATTATACTTAAGGAAAAAGGCAATAAATTTTCTTTGTATTTATTTATATCCTATTCTATTTTCAAAATAATTTAAGGTAACTGATAGGAAATAGACTCACAAAAATACAACTGTAAGTAAGAAAAATGAAGGAAAGGAATAAAAGAGCAATAAAAATAAAGAGAGTAATACACAAAATGTATTCTATAAGGTCATACACATAAATTTTGCAATAATACCAAATGAGTATAAATTTAACAAAAACCTTCAGAGTAAATAAAGCAAAAACACATAATTAAATGGAGAAATAGTACACAGGGACAACTGGAGATTTAAACACCTTGCCCTCAGTAATTAATAGAACAAGTAGAATAAACATCAGGAAGAATTAGAAAACTAGAAGGGAGCTATCTACCTCTCTTCATAGCTTTGGCTCAAACTTTAAAATTTAACAATTGTACATCTCAACCATAAAGAAATGAAAGAAAGAGAAAATAAAAGAAAATGAAAAAAAAAGAATTAGAAGACTTAAACCAAACTAACATTTTAATTTAATTGATATTTATAAGTATCAATTAAATGATATTTATATTTTATTTTATATTTATAAAAAAAAGAATTAGAAGACTAAACCAAACTAACATTTTAATTTAATTGATATTTATAAGATATTTGAAACTACCTAACAACTGCTGAATATACATTCTCTCAAGTGCACCATGGAACATTCCACCTAGGTAGACTATATCCAGGGTTATAAAAACAAATTTTAATATATTTAAAAGAATGTAAATCATGCAAAATACAAGCGGTTGGATGATCACCAGATGGCCAACTGGAGTATTCAAAGGGGACTGGAGTGATATTTAGCAATGAGGTGTTTAGCATTTTTTCTAGGATGACTTCATGAACTTAATTGTCTGATCTTGTGCTCTCTGGTCACAATATATTAAATTAGAAATCAATAACATACCTAGAAAATGTCCAAATATTTGGAAATTAAAGAGTATATTTCTATATAACCTATAGCTCAAAGAAGAAACCATTAGGTAAAATAGAAAATATTATAAATAAATGATGAAGAATAACATCAAAATTTGTGAGGCATAATTTTAAAAAGCATTCAGAAGGAAATATGACATTTTAAATGTTAGAAGGGTATAAAATCAGTATTCTAAGCTTCTATTTTAATAAGCTAGCAAAGGAAAAATAAATTAAAAGCCCAAAGTAAACAAAGACCAAGTAAAAATAAAATATTAACCAATGAAAAAGAAAATACATTTAAAAAGTTAATAAAAATGAACAAAATCAACATTTTTGTGAAATTATTAGGAAATTTAATGGCCCCTCACCAGACTAGTTACAAACAGAAAAAGAAATTAGAAACATCAGGAATGAAAAGGAGTACATCACTGGGCAGTGCCTATGGCTCAAAGGAGTAGGGCACCGACCCCATATGCCAGAGGTGGCAGGTTCAAACCCAGCCCCAGCCAAAAACTGCAAAAAAAAAAAAAAAAAGAAAGAAAGAAAAGGAGTACATCACATAACAGACATTAAGAGAATAAGGAGATATTATGAACAACTTTGTGTCTATAAATCTGACAAATTAAAAAAATTAAACAAACTTCTATAAGACATAGTTGCACTAATATAAAGTGTATATTCTTCTTTGTAACATGTGTAAAGATATATATTACAGAAAGATTTATAAAATCTAAACAACTCTACATCTATTGAATAAATAGAGCTCAATATTTTAAATCTCCAGAAACAGACATATCCACAGATGAATTCTACCAATTGAATGAAAACATAATTTCAGTCATTCAAAAACTCAACCAGAAAATATAGGGATATGGAGGCCTCCCCAAGATATTTTATGAGACCAATGTAATAAACCTAATATCAAAATCTGAAAAATTCATTAAAAGGAAATTACAGACCAATATCCCTCATAGACATAGACTCAAAAGTCCTTAATAAAATATTAGCAAATCAGTATGTTCAAGATATCCATTGTATAACATGGTGACTACAGTTAATAACTGTTAATAACAACATACTATATTCTTGAGAATTGGTAAAAGAGAAGATTTTAAGTTTTCTCATCACAAAAGAAAGATAAGAATGTGAAGAAATGCATGTTAACTGTGTCAATTTAGTCTTTCCACAATGTACACATATTTTGCATCATGTTATACCTAATAAGTATATATAATTTTTATTTGTCAATTTAAAAAATGTAGTAGTGAAAAATACAAGAGCAAATTTCCTCATGACCAAGTACAGCTTATCCCAGGAATGAAAGTTGACCTAATGGCATAATTCACCACAATTAACAGAATAACTAAAGAAGAACAACCATGTGACCATCTCAATAAGTGAAAAAGAAAAGCATTTGGTAAAAATTCAATATCTAATTATGTTTTTATAAAGCCACAGAAAATTAGAATGGAATTTACTCAATCTGAAAAAAAATGTATTTGAAAACTTTACAATTAACATCATGCTTAACAGCAAAACACTGACAGGTTTCTCTCTAGGGAAAATTTAGATGAAAATTTTATTACAAGCTGATAGATACTTGCCAAATTAACTTACCCTCAGCAGAGAATTCATCAATTATTTCTTGAAGAATGTCATCAGTAAAGTAAAGTCTATTGGTGTTTTCAAGCACATCTGAATGTTTGTCTTTGTTAAACTGACAACTTTCTTTCATGTGGTCCAATGCATTGATGGCCTCGTTCAACGCTGCAAACACACAGATGAATAGTGGAATGAGAGCGTGTACTATGCTGATTATTAAATAGTAAATACATAAAAATTAAAGAAATTCCAAGGGAACTGTCAAAACCCCTGCTACAGATCTCATTCTCTAACCACAATAAAATGAAGCCAGAAATAAACAACAAATATAGAATAACAATGACATTTAAATTGCTTCAAAATTTAAAGTTTTCTCCCAAACAATTTTAAGATCAAGGAAAAAATCAAAACACACTGGAAATACTTAGAAGATAACAATAATAACATCCCATTGAATCAAAGACCATTAGAGAAACTTAAGTTTTATAATAGTACCTTAAAAATGAAAGGTAGTGAATAAAACATTCACTAGCAAACTAAAAAAGAAATACATGTACAAATTTAAGAATGAGAAAATGACCACATATACAAAAAGTCAAAAGAATGTTAAAGTACATAAGGCTATCATAATACTCCAATTTAAAAACCTAAATACAATTTAAAATTTCCTAGAAAATTAAAATTAAATTTTAATTAAATTAAATTTAATTTAATTAAATTTAAAAAATTTAAAAACCTAAATACAATTACAATTTAAAATTTCCTAGAAAAATACAAATTACTAAAACTACAAGAAAGAAGATAGCAAAATTCAATTCACCAAAAACAAAGTTAAGAAAAAAATCAGTAATAAACTAGAAAAAGTTCAATATATAACATAAAGCATCAAAACTCTTAAAATATATAGAGTTATTTACAAATTTGTTTAAAACAGATTTTAAAATGATCAAAGGACATTGATCAACATATGAAATACATTTTAGCTCACTAGTAATTAAAGAAGCACATTGTAGGCTCGGTGCCTGTGGCTCAATGGGCTAAGGCGCCAGCCACGTACACCTGAGCTGGTGGGTTCGAATCCAGCCCGGGCCCGCCAAACAACAATGACACTGCAACCAAAAAATGGCTGGGCATTGTGGCGGGCACCTGTAGTCCCAGCTACTTGGGAGGCGGAGGCAGGAGCCTTGCTTAAGCCCAGGAATTGGAGGTTGCTGTGAGCTGCGATGCCATGGCACTCTATCCAGGGTGACAGCTTGAGGCTCTGTCTCAAAAAAAAAAAAAAAAAAGTAGCACATTATAAAAAAAAAATTTCAACTATGATAATTTTTAATAAATAATACCCACTTTTGCCAAAATTATGAATTTCTACAAACTTTCAGAGGATAATTAGGTGGTAGTATTAACATTTTAAATCTGAAAACATTTTGACCCAGCAAGACCATTTCTAAATAATTTGTGCTACAGAAAATCTTTGTGCACATGTGAATGATGATACATGTGCAAGGATGGCCAACAAAATGTTTGCAAAAGCAAAAATTGGAAGTAACCTAAATATTCATCAAAAGTGTTATGGGTAAAATTATAGTATATTTCTGCATTAGAATGTTACATAATCTTTAAAAAGAAGGCTTATATGATATAATGGAACACAGAAAAATATCCAGATCATACTGTTAATTTTTTTTAAAAGACAAGATATGGCATATTACAGACAAAATAATACAGGTTTTCAATAATAACCAGTTTAATAGCACATCAAAAAAATAATTCACCATGACAAACTGGGCTTCATCCCAGGGAAGCAAGGTTAATTCAATATATGTAATTCAATAAATGTGATTCACCGTGCTAAAAACAAACATCATAAGGTCATCTAAATAGAGGCAGAAAAAAGCATTCAATAAAAATCCAGCACCCAGGAGCGGAGGCAAGATGGCCAAATGCAGCCAGCTTTCCACAAGGCTCTGGTCCAGAATGAGAGTTGAAGGACAGAAGTTTAGCAAGAAAGCCGATGGTTTGGAGCTGAGCCAAGAGAGAATGTTGAAGAACGCACATCAACCCTGCTGAGGCAAGCCACAACCCCAAAGATACCAACAAAAGATATAAAATCCATCGCCAAGTGGATGGGAGTCCCTTCCCCCATGAGAACGGTTTGCAGTATACTCCATACGAACAAGCAAGCAGAGTTCAAAAATCCTCCCATTTTATCCCACGGGAGAGACCCTCTAAAAACCAGACCTCCTTCCCCTACTAGGGTGCCATGGCACTCTCCTGCCAGGCATGAAACTGTATATATTCTCTACCTGCAATTCTGAACTCCTAGCACTCCCCTCCACTCTCACCCTGACGTCTGGAAGCCTGTCCCCCATGGAGTCCAGATTCTTGGGCATTTTCTCGAGAGGTGTGGACAGGGCATGGGCTATTGCTGATCTGTGCTGATTTTGCGGCATGGGAGTAAGGACAAGACAGTCAACTGAGAGGGAATCTACAGGAGAGGTGGTGCCCCGAGGCACAGAGTAGCAGCTGCAGAGGCAGGAACAATAGGGCTCACACCCCTGGGGATATTTTGAAAGGACACTCCCTGTCTCTCTGGGCAACCAGAGGAAGCCAGGCATCTTCTCTGGTGGTAGCCACAAGTGGAACAGATCTGGGACGGAAACACAGGCCCCATGAGTAAAGGGTATGCCTGAGGCGGTACCAGCCTGGGCGGAGCGCAGGAACTAGAATACAAACGCTCAGAGACAGCAGACTCCCAGAGTGAGGCTGGCCCAGAGGACTGCTTTACTGAGCCTCAGATGCACCCGGCCCTCAGGGGATCATAGCTGAGACAATGGCAGGCAGGCAGAGGCTGGAACTGACAGCTGAGTGTGAGCTCTGACCTCACCCGCCCCAACACAGATTTTAGCCGAGACCAGGTGGTGGCACAGACCAGGCTGAGTTGCAGTTTCTGTGAACTCAAACAGCATCTGATCCACAGGGGAATACAGCTGGGACAGAAACAAATTCTGCGAAGTTGTTCTGTTCTGTCAGCAACATCTATCAGGAGCAGGGCTGGAACTGAGTGAACAGCCCCAGCCTCCATTAAGCACCCAAGGTTGTCAGGCCTTACCTCCCCCTGCCAGATAGTGGCAGACAGCAGTGGCCTGGCTGAGGAGACATAGATCTCCCTGTGACTCAGGCAGGCATAAACCCCTGGAGCATCTGCTCATTGGAGGAAACTAGGTCACAGCCCTACAGGGTTACCAGCGACTGGGTGTGACAGAGGTGCAAGGTGGGGAAGGAGGCATCAAGCTTCCCAGACTAATTTATTTGCTGGGTGGGTCCTTCTGACCTCATGGAGCACCAGAGTGAGTCATGATGAGCTGCCAGCAGACCCCTGCTATCTAGTTGCTGGAGACCTTTTGAACTCTCCAAAATGAGACCGGTGCTGACTGGGACAATTGATTTGGACCTCTTAAACTGGGCCAATCACCCAAGGACTATCCAAAGTGGTACCCTGGGTGCATGGTTATGGGAAGGTTTGATTTTCCTTTTCCAATTGTTGCCTGTGGGGAGCGGGGTGACTTAATTGCTGGTATTTCTCCACAGCTGAGACTTCAATCCAGAGTAACTGATTCACTAGGGTAGGACAGAGATCAGCTGAAAACAAGACAGAGCCACTTAGCCCCACCACACCAAGAAGGTCCCCAAGTTTCTCAGGCCATAGCAATGTATAAGTCCTTGGCAAAGCTCTAGGGGAAAAAGTGTAGATACCAGTCCCAGCTTTGGGGCAAAGGGCTGGCTAATCACTAGTCCTGGAGCCCCCCCCCACCCAACTTCTCCTTATCTACTCATCTAGCCAAATGTTGTAAAATAATCATGGGGCAGAATCAGCAGAAAAACTCCAGTAACATGAATAACCAGAGTAGGTCAACTCCCCCAATGAGTGAAATGGCAGACACAACTGAAGATCCCATTCATAAACAGATGGCTGAGATGTCAGAAATCGAATTCAGAATCTGGATTGCAAATAAGATTAATAGAATGGAGGTAAAGTTGGAATTAGAAATTCAAGGAACATTTCAAAAGTTGTCTCAAGAATTCAATGAATTCAAAGACGAAATCACCAAAGATTTTTGACGCCTTGAGACAAGAATTTGCAGCCCTCAAAGATCTGAGAAATACAGTAGAATCCCTCAGTTACATAATGGAGCAAGTAGAATCCCTCAGTAACGTAATGGAGCAAGTAGAAGAAAGGATTTCTGACATTGAAGACAAAGCTTTTGAACGCTCCCAAACTCTCAAAAAGGAAGAGAAATGGAGAGCAAAAATGGATCATTCTCTCAGAGAGCTCTGGGATAATTCAAAGATATCCTAAAGGATATCCCAAAACTTCTGGGATCCCCGAAGGCAACGAAGTTGCTTCGCAAGGCACAGAGGCCCTTCTTCGTGAGATTATGAAAGAGAACTTAACAGACATGCCAAGAGATTCTGAAATTCAGATAGCAGACAGTTTCAGAACCCCAGCATGACTCAACCCAAATAAGACATCCCCCAGGCACGTCATAATTAACTTCACTAAAGTTAATATGAAGGAGAAAATTCTGCAAGCAGCCAGACGTAAGAAAATCATAACCTACAAGGGGAAGAATATTAGAATGACTGCAGATCTCTCTGCTGAAACCTTTCAAACTATTAGAGGGTGGTCATCGACTTTTAATCTCCAAAAACAAAATAACTTTCAACCCAGGATCCTGTGTCCAGCTAAACTGAGTTTTCATTATTATGGAGAAATTAAATACTTTAATGACATTCACATGTTGAAGAAATTTGCCATAACTAAACCAGCTCTCCAGGCCAGCGCAATACTCCACCACAAAAGTAAACTCACTCAGAAACTTCTGATCAAATTCCAACTTCCACAGTGGTAAAAGGGTTAAAAATGCCCCCTGGGCTTTCAAAAAACTCGATACCCAAAATTCTACCAGGTTTATCAATATTCTCAATTAATGTGAATGTCTTAAATTGTCCTCTAAAGAGGCAAAGGTTGGCTAACAGGATACAAAACTCAGGCCAGATATCTGCTGAATACAAGAATCTCATCTTACCTTAACAGATAAATATAGATTCAGGGTGAAGGGATGGTCATCTATATTCCAGGCAAATGCAAAGCCCTTCTACACTGCTGGTGGGAATGCAAACTAATATGCTCCTTTTGGAACGATGTTTGTAGAATACTTAGAGATCTAAGAATAGACCTGTCATTCGATCCAATAATTCCTATACTAGGTATATACCCAGAAGACCAAAAATCACATCATAACAAAGATATCTGTACCAGAATGTTTCTTGCAGCCCAATTCATAATTGCTAGGTCATGAAAGAAGCCCAAGTGCCCATCGACCCACGAATGGATTAACAAATTGTGGTATATGTACACCATGGAATATTATGCAGCCTTAAAGAAAGATGGAGACTTTACCTCTTTCATGTTTACATGGACGGAGCTAGAACATAGTCTTCTTAGCAAAATATCTCAAGAATGGAAGAAAAAGTATCCAATTTACTCAGCCCTACTATGAAACTAATTTATAGCTTTCATATGAAAGCTATAACCCAATTATAGCACAAGAATATGGGGAAAGGGGAAATGGAGGGGAGGGGAGAGAGGAGGATGGGTGGAGGGAGGGCAACTGGTGGGACCACACCTATGGTGCCTCTTAGGAGGTTACAGGCGAAACTTAATAAATGTAGAATAAAAATGTCTTAACACAATAACTAAGAAAATGCCATGAAGGCTATGTTAACCAGTTTGATGAAAATATTTCAAATTGTATATAAAACCAGCACATTCTACCCCATGACTGCATTAATGTACACAGCTATGATTTAATAAAAAAAAATCCAGCACCCTTTCATAATAAATACCCTCAACAAATTAGGCATAAAAGAAATATCTGTCAAAATTACAAAAAGCCATATATGACAAACCCACAGCCAATATCACACTGTGTGGGGAAAAGTTGAAAGCATTCCCCCTAAGAACCGGAACAAGATAAGGGTGCCCACTGTCACCAATTCTATTCACCATAGTACTGGAAGTCAAAACAAGAGCAATCAGCCAAAAAAGAGAAATAAAGGTTATCCAAATCAGGAAAGGCAAGGTAAAACTATTGCTTTCACTAACAATATGATCTTGTATCTAGAAAACCTCAAAGATTTTTACCAAGAGAATCCTGGAATTGACAAATAAGTTCAGCAAAGTCTGAGGGTACAAAATCAAAGTATGCAAATCAGTAGCATTTCCATATACCAAAAACAGTCAAGCTGAGAGTCAAATCAAACACTGAATACTATTCACAATAGCTACAATGAAAATAAAATAAAGGAATATACTTACATGATCTCTACAAGGAGAAGTACAAAATAATGATGAAAGAAATCACAGATGACATGAACAAATGGAAAAACACATCATGTCCATGGATCTGTAGAATCAACATTGTTAAAATGTCCACACTGCCAAAAGTGATTTATAGATTCAGTCCATCCCCCTCAAAATATCAGTATCATATTTCACACATCTAGAAAAATTAATTCCATCTTTCATTCAGAACCAAAAAGAGCCTGAATAGCCAAAGCACTCTTAAGAAAAAAGAACAAATCTAGAGTTATCACATTAACAGACTTCACATTATACCACAAAGCTATAATAACCAAAACAGCAATGTATTGGTATAATGATAAGCATAGGCAAATAGAATAGAATAGAGAACTAAGATATAAAATCATCTACCTACAGCCAACTGATCTTCAACAAAGCAGACAACAATATACACTGAGGAAAAGAAGCCCTATTCAATAAATGGTTATGGGAAAACTGGATAGCCAAATGCAGAAGAAAGAAACAAGACCCCTATCTCTCACCACCTACAAAAATTAATTCAAGATGGATAAACAACTTATGTAAGACATGAAACCATAAAAATTCTAGAAAAAAGTGTAGGAAAAACTCTTCTAGAAATTGACCTAAGTAAAGAATTTATGAAGAAGATCCAAAAGGCAATTAATTACAGCAAAAAATAAATAAATGGAACTTGGCTAAATTAAAAATCTTCTGCACAGCAAAGGAAATAATTAACAGAGCAAATAGACAACCTACAAAATGGGAGAAAATATTTATAAACTATAAATCCAGTAGAGAGGTAATATCTAGAATTTACAAATAACTCAAACCAACAAGACAAAAACTAACCACCCCTTTAATAAGTGGGTAAAACACAAGAACAGAAGATTTTTAAAAGGTAGACATACAAACCACAGGTCTATTTTTTCTGGATCTGCCAATGATGTTAGTATATTAATGGGGACTGCATTGAATATGTAAAACACTTTGGGTAGCAGAGACATTTTAACAATGTTGATTCTGCCAATCCATGAACATTATCCAGTTTTCCATTGTTTATATCCTCTTCAATTTCCTTCCTCATTGTTCCCTATACAGGTATTTCACCTCCTTATCTAAATTTATTCGTAGGTATTTTATTTTCTTTGTTGCTATTGTGAAAGGTATTGAGTCTTTGATTTATTAATTTGACTGTTGACATGTATGAAAGCTACTGGCTCGTGTACATTGATTTTGTACCCTGAGATTTTGCTGAATTAATCAATTCCAAGAATCTCTTGATTGCTTCTTTGGCATTTTCTAGATACAAGATCAGATCATCAGCAAAGAGCGATAGTTTAACTCTTTCTTTCCCCATTTGGATACCCTTGATTTCTTCTCTTGTCTGACTACTCTAGCTAGGACTTCTAGCACTATGTTGAATAAAATTGGTGATAGTGGGAGACCTTGTCTAGTCCAATTCTAAGTGGGAATGCTTCTAATTTTTCCCCATTCAGTATGATGTTGGCTGTGGGTTTGTCATATATGGATTTTATAATTTTAAGGTATATCCCTTCTATGCCTATTTTGTTAAACATTCTTATCATGAAGGGATCCTGAATTTTGTCAAATGCTTTTTCTATATCTATGGAAAGGATTATATGGTCTTGTTTTTGCTTCTATTTATATAGTGAATTACATTTACAGATTTGCATATGTTGAACCATCCTTGTGTCTCTGGGAAGAAGCCCACTTGGTCATGGTGAATTATTTTTTTGATGTAAAGCTGAAATTGGTTTGCTAAGATTTTATTGAGAATTTTTCCATCTATACTTATAAATTATTGTGGTCTGTAGTCTTCATTTTTGTTGTGCCTTTTCCTGCCTTTGGTATCAAGGTGATATTGGCTTCAAGAACACAGTGGGGAGGATTCCTTCCTATTCCATGTTATGAAATAATTTCTACAGCATAAGTATCAGTTCCTCTTTTTAGGTTTGGAAAAATTTGAGAGTGAAACTGTCTGGTCCAGGAGTTTTTTTAAAGTCCCCAAATAGCCAGTGCAACTTTATACAATAAGAACAAACTGGGAGGCATCTTTCTACCAAACTTTAAGCTATACTACAAGGCTATAGTAACCAAAGCAGCATGGTACAAAAACAGAGATATGGACTGATGGATTTGTTGTTTTTTTGTTTTTTTTTGAGACAGAGCCTCAAGCTATCACTCTGGGTAGAGTGCCATGACATCACAGCTCACAGCAACCTTTTGGGCTCAAGTAATTCAACTGCCTCTGCCTCCCAAGTAGCTGGGACTACAGGCGCCTGCCACAACATCCGGCTATTTTTTGGTTGCATCCATCATTGTTGGGTGGATTCGAACCCACCAGCTCAGGTGTATGTGACTGGCGCCTTAGCCACTTGAGCCACAGGCGCCGAGCCTAGACTGATGGATTTGAACACAGATCCCAAACATGAAGCCATCCTCATATTACCATTTGATCCACAACAAGACAGACAAAAAGATACACTGGGGGAAAGAATCCCTATTCAATAAATGGTGCTGGGAAAACTAGATAGCCACTGGATAGACAGGATCCTGGATAGATAGGATCCCTATCTAGCTCCACTTACAAAAATTAATTCATGATAAATAACAGACTTAAACCTAAGTTATGAAACTATAAGAATTCTAGAATAAAATGTTGGGGAAATTCTTATAGATATCAGCCTAAGCAAAAAAATTATAAAGAAGACCCCAAAAGCAATTACAAAACACCAAAAATAAATAAATGGGATCTTATCAAATTAAAAAGCCTCTGTCCCACAAATGACACAATCAACAGAGCAAATAGACAAATTACAGGAGAAAATATTTGCATGCTGTACATCCAATAAAGGATCAGAAGCTAGAAATAACTCAGCAAGAAAAAAAATAAAACAACCCCATTTAAAAGTGGGCAAAAGACATATACAGAAATTTTTCAAATGAAGATATACCAATGGCCAACAAACATATGAAAAATTGCTCAACGTCACTAATCATCAGGGAAATACAAATCAAAATCACAATCACCTAACTCCAGCAAGAATGGTTCTTATCAAAAAGTCCTAAAACAAGAGATGCTTGTGTGGATGCAGAGAGAAGGGAATGCTTATACACTGTTGGTGGGACTGAAAACCAGTACAACCCCTATTTAAAACAGTGTGGAGGTTTCTCAAAAACTAGCTCTGCCATTTGATTCAGCAGTCCCACTACTAGGTATCTACCCTAAGGAAAAGAAGTTGTTTTATCAAGAAGATACCTGCACTCAAATGTTCATTGCAGCACAATTCATAATTTCAAAGAAGTGCAATCAACCCAAATGCCTATTAATTCAGGAGTATATGGACAAAATGTAGTATATATTAATATATATTGTGGAGTACTACTCAGCCGTAAAAAGGAATGAATTCATGTCTTTTGAAGCAATTTGGATGGAACTGAAGACCACTATTCTAAGTGAAGAATCTCAAGAATAGAAAAACAAATACCACATGTACTCTGTAATAATTTGGAACTAACTGATTGGCATACATGGGCACAGACAGAAGTAAAAGTTGTTGGAAATCAAGAAAGAGAGAAGGGAGAGTAAGGGAGGGGTAAAAACCTACCTAACAGGTTCAATGAACACTATTCAGATGGCAGGCACACCTATAGCCCTGATTAAAGCATTAGAAAAGCTACCAATGTAACAGAAACATTTGTACCCCCTTAATATTTTCAAATAAAAATATTTTTAAAACAAGTTGTGAAATATTATGGACAAAATAATATAAGTTTTAAATAGTAATTTCAGAATATGCAAGTATTTATAAATGTAAAGAAAAAGAAATCCCAAAAGGATATTTACTGAACATTATCAGGGATATTTCCATAGGGTAATGTTATAAAAGATTGTACTTTATATTCCTTACATTTCTGGCCATTTACTTTCTTTATAGCATTTTTTAAAAATAGCTATTGATGTATCAAAAAGGTGTTTTATTTTAATTATTAGAAGAGATTATAACCTTGTGATTTTTTCAATCTTTTCAACCACAAATGCACAATTCTTAAATTTATAAAAGAAATGTAGTTCCCCATAATTAGAGGAGTTCAAGTATAGAAGAATCAAGCATTTGATACTTGAAATGCTTAAAGAAGATTTGAACACCAAATTTAGCGTCTGACTAGATGAATTTTGAATGAGTCCTGTATTGTTGCCTTCTAACTATTTTACCATAAAGCTCTTACCAATAAAATTAGAAAATTTCTGGGTATCCCTCAAAGCCCTCATACAGTCTTTAACATTCACCATGTTGTCTTCTGTAAGAAAAACAGAGATAACAAATAAGAACCTCTGAAGAAGGTTATATTAAAAGATGAGTACCAAAAATCAAAATCAAAATGCAACTTTTGTATATTTCTTAAACATTTTATTTACAAGGTACTACCTTCTTTATTTTTTCTAAAGAGGCAGGGTCTCACTTTTTCACCCAGACTAGAGTATAGAGGCCTAATCATAACTCACTGCACCTTCAAACTCTTAGGCTCAAGCCATCGTCCCATCTCAGCCTCCTGAGTAATGAGCAATAGGTACAAGTGCCTGCCACAGTGCCTAGCTAATTTTTTAATTATTTGAAATCTTGCTTCATTGCCCAGCCTGGTCTTGAACTATTGGCCTCAAGGAATCCTTTACCTTGGTCTCCCAAAAGTGCTGGGATTACAGGTTTAAGCCACCATGCTGTGCCTTAAATGGTACTCTATCTCCCCCTCCCCCGCATATTCCTTTCTCTCACTCCTGGTTCTCTGCTCTTTTTCTCTCCCTCTTTCTCATCTCTTTCCCCTACTCTATTCCCTTTCTCTACTATAAAGCAAACTTACACTTTTATATTCTAAAAAAAAAGATACTTTTATATTCATTTCCAACTGTAACCTTACAAGGTTGTATTATAAATATACTAGTACTTTTTCTCCAGTAAGGGAGTTGGGTGAAGAAATGCCCAGTAACTTCACTCAGCCAAAGGTAGCAAAGTTAGCATTTCTAATCATAGAACTTGAATTCTTATGCTGTCCTTCATCCACTAAATCAATATATCTGTGAGGAGAGAGTATTCTAACAAGTCACTACACACAAAATTTAGACCACTTGTTAAAAAGTATTCTTATAACTTCAAAAAATGAAATTAGAAGAGGAAAGGCTCCTTTTCAAAGATAATATTTACAACAAGGTAGTAAATACCTATAGACTTTGCACACCATTTTTATAGGTAGTTCAACAACAACAACAAAAAAAATTAAGAGTAATACTGAAAATGCTTACCAGAAACAAAATTTGATTGAAGAATTTTCTCTGCCTCTTCTTTAGGTGACTTAATCCCAACATCTCTTAGAAAATCTTCCAAGTTCTTCTCAGCTATCATGCCACCTTCAACCAAATCAAAAGCTGAGACAACCTCCTGTAACTCTAGAAACAGAAAACAGTATGTGATAATTGAACTAACCCCTGATTTAAAAAAAAAAAAAAAGAAAAAGTAGCCATCACTAAAGATTTCTGCCAGGGGCAGTTCATGGTTTATTATTACATCCTGAATTGAGAAGAAAGAAATCTCAGAGAGTAATTCAGCATTCAGAGGATTTTATGGCCAGCAACACAATATGCAAAGAATTCTTGGCCAGTCATGTTTCTCTGGAGCTCATATAAAATTGGGACAACCAAAATGACTCATATAGCTTAATTTTTCACTGTGATTATATAAAGTAGTTATTTTGCTGTGGTGTTTCACTGGTAGCAAAAACTAATAAATTCTAATATAGGTAAAATAAATTTCAGAATTACAAGCAATGTAAAATATAAGACAAAATTCATAAGGACTCACTCCTATTCCTTTTCAATTCTACCAAGACCTAAATGTACCTTAGCTTCTGGAATTTTGCTTCATTTCTATCATTGGCAAAATCAGAAAGACCCACATTCAAATCCTGGCTCCAGTTAGTTGTGACTAGTACTGTGTGACCATGATCAAATTATTACTATCTTAATTCTTCTATATAGTAGTCATATTTCTAAAATGGGACAATAATATCTACCTCAAAGTAGATAATGTGGATATTAAAAACGAAAATGCATTAAAAGCACTTAAAGCAGTATTAGGCTCAATATTAGCCTCAATAAATACCACACACATAGCAGTAAAAATATTATTATTATCAAAGCCAACAGAAACTACCTACAAATAGTAATCACAGCTTCTTAGTACTTAGGTCCTACCTCACTTCCTATTTTCCTAACATCAATGTGAGTCAGCTGCAGATAGCAATCTGAGCTTTGCCAGCACCCAAAAACCTATATTAAGCTTGTGTTTCTTTGTCTTAATTAAAACTTCATTTCCTTTAAAAGCATTTCCCATGCACAATTATCTTAAGTAGAATCTGTCCATCCTCCATGCTCCACGTACTATAGGACCAGAAAGCAGACTAGCATTTTTCTAGCTTTCTGCTGCTGATGCCAGATCATTTTAGTTCTACTTTCACTCAAACCTAATCCTTCTTCCCTTGAGGGTCAGGCCTGTCATTCAACTATGCCACTCTTCTGACACAATTATCGATTACTTTCTGACCATTCCTTCACATTTGCTGAGAATTGGGGCATTTTGATCATAATCTCCCTTCTAATACATTATCATCCAATGACAATAAGGATGATCATAGCCTCAGTATACTTTGACCTCTTTGATAGGATGGCCTAGCTAATAAACTATCTAACAGAGAAAAATAATCTAACAGCAGGTAAAAAAGGAGAAAACTCACAGAACATAATTTCCCCCTTCAAAGGGAAAGATCACAACACAAAACATCCTCTTGTTTGATTAACCACCTGAGGCTTAACTCACTGTCTTTAAGATTAACCACCTTCAGAGTTCTGTTTTTACAGTGCTGAAAAGAACTGAGCACATAGAAAGAGAATTACCATATTCCAAGAACCCTGATAAGCCAGCCTCACAGAGAACAGGGGGGTGAGGGGAAGGAAGAGAGGAGGGGAAAAAAAAGGAAAAACAGATGCAGCTGTTTTGCTATTAGTTGGCAGAAATTATTTTTTTTTCTTTCTCTTTCTCCCCATAAGAATCCCAAAACCCTTATCATCCCTGCTGGCATTCCTTTTTTTGTGCCAAGCCCTTTCTCTCTAGGGGAAACTAAGATAAATTTTTTACATCTTTTTATCCTAATCTTTGCATCGAGAATTCTTTCTTACCCTGTGTACAAGTTCCCACACTAATACTCTTAACTCCAAAAGCCTTCCCTTCCTTTCCAGAGTTATCCACACCAATCGCCCCCCTTAATCTTCTCCATTACCTAGAATTGCCTGTTTCAACTCTAAAATTTTAAACTACAAGATCAGATACCAACCATACTCCCTTAAAATTATTATCTGTATATATCAAAGGAATGCACAGAAATTTATTCATACTGTATCTATTCTCTTGGCTCCTCCAAGTTCTCCAACAGTCTAAAGCCAGCTTTACAAATTAATAATGGAGAGAACATTCCAAAAGCCAAGTTCCTATATGGCAGCCAACCTTTAATCAAAACCAAGTTATGCCTGTCTATAAGCAAATTAATGCCCACCTGTTAATCAAAAATTAGTAAAACCAAAAAACACTTAAAAAAAAAAAAAAAGCCCATTCAGTAAAAGTAAATTTAATAGTCACACATAATCTAGTACTTACCTTCTAACCTGGAAGCATCACACATATTCTTTACCACTTTTGCAAATTCTTCAAATTGTACTGTGTCACCTTCTATAAGAAAATATTTTTAACAGATCAGCTTCCATAAGCAAAACTCAGTTCCAATTAAGCAATCTATAAAAATGTGAATCACTTGATACATTCATAACCATCATATTTCCTTTTTACATTTTTTTTATTTCCTTTTTACATTTTTGAGTAAACAAAAGATTAATTTTATGGATGAAACCTTAAGACTATATAAGTCAGAAATAACATATATTCCTAGATAAAACTAAGAGACAAACTTCAGTCTTAATTTAGTCCTTCAACTGTTTGGAGACAAAAATTCTGTAGAAAACTTTTAAGACTTTTTTTTAGTGCCTAATAGTTTTATGACTATAATTTCTTACCCAAGAACATACAAGTACTATATTACAAAGTCAAAGTGACAAACACAGGAGACAAAAGTAGCTTTGTTTTCCTAGTCAGGAACAGGGAAGCTTAGTTCAAGGATTTAGAATTAAATTCTTAGTTTATGATAGACTGGAACAAAGCACAGCCAGCAAGGTATTTCACCAGCAGATAAAAACCAGTACAGAGTTTAACTATATATCTACAACTAATGATTTCTTATCTTCTATCTAGTTTGGCTTTTAAATGAACACTTGAATTTTTAGGAACTATATAACAAAGGGACATGTCTTTACTGCAGCATTTTTCCTGCTTCTGTCTTTCAGTAGGCCTCTATCTATCCTTACAATAAAGGCTCTGCCCCTGAATCCATCAGTTATCTCTCTGATGGGGGAAAAAAAAGGGTAGAGAAGGAAGAGAAAGGATTTGTGTATACCACTTCCATGCTTCTTTTATGCCCTTTCACTTTGGATGGCCTTCCAACAGCCTCATATCAATCTGCAAAGCTAATCAAGTCTTCTAGGACCAAGTTACATAAAGACTCACTAAATTGAATATCTTCAATTTATAGCAGCTTAATACCACCATAAAGAAACAGATACTGTAACAGATACTAAATGGAACACCCTCTGAATCTACATATATATAATCAAGTACAACTAAATCACAGCTATTTAGAATTCAAGAAGGAAGGGAGGGAGGGAGGGAGGGGGAATAAAGGTGGAGAAAGGGAGGGAACAGAAAAGAAAAAGAAAAGAGAAAGCAAGCTAGCAAGCAAAGGAAACAGAGAGCCATAAGAGGTCAGTAGGTATAGTGGGAGGTAATCTAACAAAATTTGCAGCTAGCTTTAGGCTCATTTACTAAGAGACCCAAATCTCTGAACATAACCTGTGATCCCCTATTTGATCCTTAGGTCTTAACATCTTACTGAAACAGAATAGCTACTATCAATATTAGGAATAATTCCCTGGGCACCTTTAAATAAATCCTATGAAAAGATATGTGGATGGATAGAGATGCTGTCAAGAATTTGGGGCCCAAATATTCTTTGCTAAACCCAAGCAAGGTTCATCACAGCTGGTGTTAGTTTTCAAAGTTAGAGACTGAAACAAAGATTCAGATCTGTCTTCAATAGACATTGCATGAAAGAAGATGATGAAGTTCAGAGTCAGTTGTCAAGCCTCTACTTCCCCTCAAAACAGTTATTAAGCTAAGTTATACCACACATCAGACATCAGAGTCAGAAGAAACAGAGCACATATCAGTTTAAGTTCAAAAATCTAAATATCCAATGTACTCAGTACTACTATAAAACCAATTTATAATCACTCACAATTTCATATTAGAGATGAATCACAACTATAGCCCAGGATGAAGGAGGGAAGGGGAAAGGAATGGGAAAGGAGGCGGGTGATTCAATAGAGGGAGGGTTAATGGTGGGACCACACCTATGGAGCATATTGCAAGGGTACAAGTCAAACCTATCAAGTATTGAACACAAATGTCTTAACATTGTAATTAAGTAAATGAGGTGAAAGCTATGTTAAAAAAAATCTAAAATAAGTAAAGCTGGAGAAATAACAATCAGAAAAGAGAATGTAGCAAGCCTTAAATGCCTACTGACACCTGTTAATAATTTCCTTCATCTAATTCCTACCCTATGGATTCAGTCTTTCGCAGTCTTCTTGACTATTTTCCCTACCATCTTGATAGTTTTGCTCAAACCCAACTTTCTTCATTCAGAAGAAACAAGAGAACTCAAAAGCTATATAACTAGATATTTGGGGAGTATTTCAGAATTTGCCAACTGATAATTACCTTTTCCAAGAGCTCACTCTTCAATTTCACTAATTAGAGAATCTGAATCAGTTGTTTGGAGGGTTTTGGTGGGGGAGGTTGTTTTTGTTTTTGAGATAGGGTCTCTCTCACAATAGCTGTATCATCCAGGCTGGTCTCAAACTCCTGGCCTCAAGGGATTCTCCCAGCTCAGCCTCCCAAGAAGCAGGGATTATAGGCATGAGCCACTACATTCAGTTCTTTCTTTCTTTTCTAACACATCCCATTCAAAAGAATACCCTAGATTAGTAATTTTTAAATTCTTTCTCCTATTTCTCAGGTTCTGTTGAGATATTTCATCAGTTCATTTGGTCATTTCCCCCACTTTGGTCACCATAACTCTTCTGTTTTATATTTTACGATATTGCACAAAATTTCATTTAAAAAAACGATTCTACTGCTTTAACAATATCATAAAATGGCTCAGCGCCTGTAGCTCAGCCACTAGGGCGCCAGCCACATACACCACAGCTGTGGGTTCGAATTCAGCCTGGGCCTGCCAAACAACAATGACAAATGCAACAACAACAAAAAAAATAGCTGGGCGTTGTGGCAGGCGTCTGCAGTCCCAGCTACTTGGGAGGCTGAGGCAAGAGAATCGCTTAAGCCCAAGAGTTTGAGGCTGTGAACTGTTGTAATGCCACAGCACTCTACCCAGGGAAACAGCTTGAGACTGTCTCAAAATGAACAAACAAAAAAATATCAAACAAAAATCTAAAAATACTAAACTTCAAAACTTTGAAAACCATTGCATTGAATTAAGAACTAAGTATCTTTGTACTAAACATAAAGTGTTAAAAGAAGAAATGATATGAGAAATGGGGTTCACACATAGTTTTCATTATTATGTATATATTTGAATTTAAATAGTAAAATAATTTTCTGCATTTTACATACTGTCTTTTGCTTCATAAGTATATAGTAATAAATAAAATATAATACATTGATTTTTTGTTATCACATATTTACTTCTATAGATAGCTTGGGATCTAGTTATTTTTGTATCTCATAAAATAATACTTTGTTGGTCTGATTAAGATAAATGCTGTCTACTGCTTTTTCTGTTATTTATTGCCTACAACTTCGATTCCCTTTAAAAAAAAAAAAAAAAAGAATCCCTGAAGCATTGCCATGGAGAAAAAGAGGGGAAAAAACCCTATTAACAAGTAGTACATATTCCTCTTTTTTCAACTCTTTCCACCACAAATATCCCAATAAACAAAATAATTGATATACTGTAAAGTCCAAATGACTAGCCTCAATTAAACAGAAAATTAATGGATGAAAAAGGGTAAGTACAACTACAGAGAAAGACAGCTTATTAACAAAGACCCCTGACATCCTGCTCATGTTACTAAACTAGTTTTCTATAAACATTCCACATGAAAGACCATAAAAATACATTTGTAACTTCTAGGTACTAAGAATATGAAGGACTAGAAATGTTCAGCTATGGTCTATGTACACTTTCATCTATCTGCATGCAGAATACCAGTAGTAAATGATGGAATTTTGCTTTAAAACTTTTAGTATGTAGTCTTTGTTCTACAATACTTTTGTAGACTTTGCTTTTATTTCATTTAATTTTTTTAATTTGCTAACCAAATAGAGATGATGGCTACCAGCAGGTGTGTTTTCCTACCAAGTTAAATAAAAGCTATTTCAACAAAAGAGTATAAATATCCCAAGTAGTGCTATTACAAAATTTGAATAGATTTGTTAACATTTCCTAATCATCCACTCTGTGTTCATTGGGATACATCATTTTCGGGCAGCACACTTTACAACTTGAAGGTCCACAATGTATATTTGATCAATTTAGAGTACTAATAAATTAGGTATCAATATTTTATATAGGACGACCAATCTGAACTTCCTTTATACAGTATTTCCTAAAAGCATATATTGGCATTTCAACCACATTGAAATACTCTACCTAACCAAATACAAGATACAAGCAAATGAGAGCTGACAGATGATAAAATCATACCTTTGTATATCTTTTAATTTTAGTATTTTGAATACTCACCATCAACCATCAGTTGGTTCAGTGCTGCTAGGAATTCATCTTTCTTTAAATTACTATTCAAACTAAAGAGAGTATTCCACAGGTCAGAAACTCTTATCTTCTCCTTGCTGAGATTGTTGAGGTTTTCGATAGCATCAGATAATACTAAAGGACAAATAAAACACAAGTTTTATGACATGCTTTACCAAGAAGTTAAAATAGTAAATTATTACCTGAAAGAGTCAAGAATTAAAATTGTTGTGTTTTAAAAAAAAAATTAAGAAATACAGCATAAATGAACTGCCCATTTTCAAATATCTAATCAGAAAACATTTAATTCCCAATTTAATATATATTTGAGGATTTTGAAATATTTCAAGAACTTATTTTTCTCCCACTATGAATAATCATTGTAAAGAATAACTCTGATTGAGCTTTTGGGGGTGGGCATCACTCCCCACTAGGGATGATGAAAAGCCTGACTGAGCTATAGATTTTTAAAAATCTGAATTCAAGGCTGGGCATGCTGCCTCATGCCTTTAATCCTAGCACTCTGGGAGGCTGAGGTGGTTAGATTGCCTGAGCTCACAGGTTCAAGAACAGCCTGAGCAAGAGCAAGACCTCATCTCTAAAAATAGCTAGGCGTTATGGCAGGCGCCTATAGTCCCAGCTACTTGGGAGGTTGAGACAAGAATCACTTGAGCCCAGGAGTTTGAGGTTTCTGTGAGCTATAATGCCACAGCACTCTTATCAGGGGTGACAAAAAAAAAATTGAATTAATAAATATTTCCAGTTGATAAAATAATGAAATAAATAGCTTTTGCTCTATGTTTCCCTCTAAAATTCTTCCCTGGTTCCTACTTCCTCTATCACTACAGACAATGGAAAGAAGTTTTCTTTTTACTAAAATTTCACTAGGAAACCTTTGGAAGAGTTTAAACAGGGGAGTGAAATTATCCCACTTGAAATTTATATGAGGTTACTCTGCTGCTATATAAAGAATGGACTCTCTAGGTGATTATAAATGAAGCTACCTTAGAAGATGATAGTGGTTTCAACAAGGGCGACAATGACATAGATAATGAGAAGTGGAAAAATTCAAGTTGTATTTTGAAAATGAAGCTGAGAATATTGAGTGATAAATTGAATGGGAAGCTGAGGAGGCTGGAACCATCAGGAACTCCTAGGTTTGAGGCCTGAACATCTGGGTAAATAGTGGTGTCAAAGACCGAAAGAACAAATTCATTGGAAGAGAACACATATAGTTTGAGATAAATTGGGAGTCAAAAGGATATAGATATTATTTAGAAAAATAAGATCATTCCAAAGAGCCTTAATTAGAGAATGGGACTCTCAGAATGAAGTCTGGTATCACACTAATGTTTAAAAGTCAGCCATAAAAGAAGCAGCAAACAAACAAGATCAAAATGAAAGGGCCAATAAAGTGTTAGGAAAATTAAGAAAATCTCCAATGATAATTTAAAGTCCAAAGTCACCATGTGTGAGTATCAGGTTTCAAATCAAACAATTCACATAATACATAAATTCTAATTCATAAGCTGACATAAAAATGACAAGCTAATTATCCTTATAGGAAAACAAACTAGATCCCAATTTCACCTGATAACATTAAAAACAATTCCAAGTGAATTAAAGCCTTACCTATGAAAATAAAAACTTTAAACTCTTAGAAGGGAACATTGAGAACTACCTTAATGTCCTAAAAATTGGTACAGGCTTCTGTTTTCTACATAAAAACAAAGTTATCTGTTAAATGTGAGAAGGATAAGGGTTGAGGTAGGATTGGAAGTTTAAGAGAATGGAGATTTTATTTTGTTTCATTTTATTTATTTATTTGAGACAGAGTCTCTCTTTATTGCCCTGGGTAGAATGCCATGGCATCATAATTCAAAGCAACCTCAAACTCTTGGGCTCAAGTGATCCTCTTGCCTTCAGCCTCCTGAATAGCTAGGACTACAGGTGCCTGCCTAGTTTTTGGAGACCAGATCTCGCTCTTGCTCAGGCTGGTCTTCAACTCCTGAGCTCGGGCAATCCACCCACTTTGGCCTCCCAGAGTGCTAGGATTACAGGCATGAGCCACTGCACCTGGTGGAGAATGCAGATTTTATTTTTTATTTTCTATTTTTTTTGCAGTTTTGGCCGGGGCTGGGCTTAAACCTGCCACCTCCGGCATATGGGGCCAGTGCCCTACTCCTTTGAGCCACAGGCGCCACCGCCGAGAATGCAGATTTTAAATAGCTGCTTCAAAGAGAAGGAGGATGAGCTAAATTGCAAAAACTCTCATAATTCTTCCGTAGTGTTGAGGGCCAGTGGACATTGATGACCAAGACTTTTAATCTATTTGACTGCATGATTTTCTCCAGAAATGCTGTCAGCCACATGAAGAAAACAGGTAATTGGGTTCATCTAGGGTTGGGAGTTTTGTCAGACAGCACAAGAAATACAGAGAGGCAATAGAGTTTAGGGTATTAGGTATATATACCATCAGAGAATTCAAACTGAATAAGGAGGAAAAATGAAAACAGGAGTAGACTGATAGACAAGGAGAAAATAGAGGGGTAAATGAATGGAAGGTTCCAAAGAGGTATATAGAACCAATAAAGAAGACAGGCTGTGAGAAACATGATAAAAAGGAAAAGGAGTAAACATAAACATACAATATTAAAATGAGAAAAATATATCTACAGATATGAATAAGATAATATACTATACAATAAAATTATCTGTGCTAATAAAATTTTAATTGACATTCCTAGGAAAACTGAAGTAACTGACAAATATAATTTCCTCATCTTTATCTTATATAGAAGACAAATTAAATCAATTTACATCGTAAGGTGAAAATAGCCATTACTTCAAAATCCACCATTACCCAATATGTAAGCACAAAATAACACACGCTACTTTTAGCCCTGGTTTTTAAAGTATATACTAACTTTGCTCTATTAAAAATATACAAATACAACCTTACACTTTTTTTCTTAATTTTTTTATTTTTAATTATTTTGGGTACATAGTATTTGTATATCTTTATAGGGTACATGTGATGTTTTGATACAGGCATACAATGTGAGTTATTCACATCAGAGTGATTGGGGTATCCATCACCTCCTGTATTTAACACTTCTTTGTGGCAATTACATTCCAATTTCACTCTTTCACATTTCTTTATGGTGAATTGCTTAGTGGCAAAAGCTTTTTCATATTACACACTTACAGCTTAACATAGGCCTGGCACATATTAATGGCTCGTAAATATTATTGAATAAATTGGAAGATGGAAAGAAACGCAAAGAGCTGTAACCAAAAATTCTGCAGAGTAGTACTCAGCCAGTAGATAACATTACTTTCCCAAAGTGAAAAGACATTTTAAATCTTCCCCCAAAATGAATCTTATACACATGGGTCTATAGCTCTGTAAGTATGCACATGAAAAACAAAATTATAGTAACCTTCAATTCACATGCATTACAAGTTATTACAGAATTAGAGGTCAGTAATGGAGAAGACTAAGACCAAACATAGCAGCTGGAAGCCAGGTACTTATTTGCCTGATGACCTATATGTAGGATGACTAGCTCTATAAGATATCCTTCTAAAATCTGTCAAACCATTTGGTCCACAAAAACCAGATATGCTGTTCTTACATACATAATTTTTCAGAGAAGCGTTCTGTGTCTCTCATCATAGTACCAATGAATTCTTTAAAATTCACTTTTTTCTTTTCTAAAGGAAAAAGAAACATTTCCTTAAGTGTCTGTAAGTATTAAAAATATTATAACAACTTCACAACTATACAATATCTTTAACATTCAATGTACATTATCTTGTCTTGGCTTTGCAACACTCATTAAGATGCTGGGGTAATATTAGTGCATTATTTTATAGATTAAAAACATTTACAAGTGATAACACTATTCTTCCCAAGGTTACAGAGTATGTGCAAGATCAAGAATTAAAAGCAATATCTTTTGATTCCTGTCCTCTTCCACATCAGGAATAAATTACCTTTTAATTTACCCATTAAATTGGTACATTACTGAAGCCATTTAATATATTTTTTGAATTTTTTTGAGTATATTTTTTATTTTTTCAAATTAATATGAGGGTACAATTTTTAGGTTACATTGTTCTCATTTCCAATGGTAAAGTTCCATTTGCAGAAGAGCCCCTCACCCAAGGAGCATGTTATACACCCTCAGGATGTGCACATTAGTTGAGCTCCTGCCTCATGCCTTCCTTCCTTCTGCCAAACATCCTCCCTCCTTCCCCCTCCCGCTTCCCTTGACCCCTGAACTGGACTATATTAGTGTTTTATTGTTCTTATGAGCGTGTAATTGTTTATATATTGATTTCATTTTAGTATAGAGTACACTGGATATCTATTTTTCCATTCTTGTGATACTTTACTGAGAAGAATGTATTTCAACTCCATACAGATAAATGTAAAAGATGTAAAGTCTCCATAAAGCCATTTAATATTGTAATAGTAATCTTATATAAAGTGTCTTTCCTTGATTGTATATAATTCTTCATAATATTCAATGTCAGAATAAATTTTTAAAATTCTAAGAATTTTCAGCTTGGCGCCTGTATTTCAGAGAGTAGGGCGCCAGGCACACACACCAACGCTGGCGAGTTGGAACCCAGCCAGGCCAGCTAAACAACAATGACAACTGCAGCCAAAAAAATGGCCAGGCTTTGCGGCGGGCACCTGTAGTCCCAGCTACTTGAGAGGCTGAGGCAGGAGAATCGCTTAAGCCCAAGAGTTGGAGGTTGCTGTGAACTGTGATACCACAGCACTCTACCAAGAGTGACATAGACTCTGTCTCAAAAAAAAAAAAAAATTCTAAGAATTATCTAAGGCAATACATAAAGATTTTATATAGATATACTGAGTTTTGATGACCCTAGTCCTTTGTTTACCCAAGTAACAAAACAAAAATTCTGTTTTTTTGTTTTTTGGAGACAGAGTCTCGCTTTGTCACCCTTGGTAGAGTGCTGTGGCATCATAGCTCACAGCAACCTTCAGCTTTTGGACTTAGGCGATTCTCTTGCCTCAGCCTTCTGAGTAGCTGGGAGTACAGGTGCCTGCCACAACGCATGGCTATTTTGTTGTTGTTGTTGCAGTTTGGCCGGGGCCAGGTTCGAACCCACCACCCTTGATATATGGAGCCGGTGCCCTACCCACTGAGTCATAGATGCCACCTATGAAACAAAAATTCTAATTTTTCTAATGCAACTGTAAAAGATAAGACACAACCTATTCTCTATTCCAAAGATTAAATATATTTGAGAAGATTACTTCAAGGAGCACAAAACTACCTTAAATTCTTAACCAAATTTTTAGAAATTCTAACAAACACAACCTTGGAAAAACTCTGAGGAAATGCTGAAGTTAATCAAGATTCACATTACCTATGAGGAACATGTAATTTTCTTTTTGTTATTTCAAAATATTACATGAGGTATATATAATGCTGAAGTCAGGGCTTTCAGTGTGTCAACAACCAAGAAAGCGTTCACTGTACTGGATAAGTAAATTTTAATCCCTTACCATCCTCCATCCTCCCCCTGCTTAGTTTCCAAAGTCTTTTACATCTCTTTCTGCCCATTATATACCCATCATTAGTTCCTACATGTTATCAGTGACAACAGGTGGTGTTTATTTTTCCACTCCTGAAGTACTTCATTTAGGATAATGGACTCCAGTTCCATCCAAGTTGCTGAAAAAGACATTATTTCATTCTTTTTTATGGCTAAGTAGTACTCCATAGTGTGTATGTATGTATGTGTGTGTGTGTGTGTGTGTGTATTCACATTTTCTTCATCCACTCATGAATTGATGGGCACTTAGGTTGATTCCACATCTTTTGCAATTGTGAATTGTGCTGTGATAAACTTTTGAATTTAGGTAACTTTTTTATAAAAGTATTTTTTTCCAAAAAAAAAAAAAAGTCTTTTTTTCCCATTGTGTAAGTGCCCAGGACTGGGTCATATGGTAGGTCTACTTTTAGTTCTTAAGAGGAATTCCCACAGTTTTCCACAGAGATTGTACTAATTTGTGATTTCACCAACAGTGTGTAAGCATTCCTTTTTCTCTGCATCCATGCCAGCATCTGTTGTTATTTTAACTCTTTAATATTGGCCATTCTGACAGAAGCAAGACGATATCAAATTGTGGTTTTAATTTGCATTTCTCCAGTATGATTGGTGATATTGAACATATTCTCATATGTTTGTTGGGCATTATCTGTATTCTTTTGAAAAAAAATCTATTCATGTCTTATACCCACTTTTTAAGGGGGTCATTTATTTTCTTCTTGTTGATTTGTTTGAGTTCTTTATAGCTTCTGGATTTTAGTCCTTTGTTGGACATATTGTTTGCAAATATTTTCTCCCATTTTGCCTACTCGGTTTATTATTTCCTTTGCTGTGCAGAAGCTTTCTAATTTAATCAAGTCCCACTGATTTTTGTTTTTGCTGTATTTACATTTGGGGTCTTAGTCAAATATTCTTGGCCTAGGCCTATGTTAAGAAGAGTTTCCTGTTTTGTTCTAGAATCTTTATGGTTTCATGCCTTTAAGTTTTTAATTACAAGATAAATTAGTATCTGTATATGGCAAGAGATAGGGTTTCTGCTTCATTCTTCTACATGTGGCTATCTAATTATCCCAGCATCATTTAATGACAAGAGGGATCTTTCCCTAGTGTATGTTTTTATCTGCTTTGTCAAATATCAGCAGGTCATAGCTATGTGGTTCTATTTCTAGATTTGTTCCATTGGTCTATGTCTCTATTTTATAACAGTACCATACTTCTTTGATTACTATATTCTTGCAGTATAATTGGAACTCAGGTCATATTATGCCTCCAGATTTGTTCTTTTTGCTAAAAATTTCTTTTGCTTAGGATTGCTTTTCTAGGTTGGTATTTTGATGGGAATTGTGTTGAATCTGTAAATCACTTTGGACAATGTGGGCATTTTAACAATGTTGATTCTACCAACCCACAAACATGGGATGTTTTTCCATTTGTTTGGGTCATTTATGATTTCTTTCATCAGTGTTTTGCAGTTCTCCTTGCAGAAATCTTTCATTTCCTTGGTTAAGTGTAATTCTATGTATTACATTTTCTTTGTAGCTTTTGTAAATGGTATTAAGTCCTTGATTTGACTCTCAGCTTGACTGTTATTAGAAATGCTACTCATTTGTGTACATTAAATTTATAACCTGAGATTTTGCATAATTTATCAATTCTAGGAGTCTTTTGGTAGATTCTCTAAAGTTTTCTAGATACCATATCATACTGTCCACAAACAAGGATAGTTTGACTTCCTCTTTCCCAGTTCCGATGGCCTTTATTTCTTTCTCTTGCTGCCTGATTTAGCTAGGACATTCAGTACTCTGTTGAATAGAAACAGTAAAAGTGAGCACACTTGGCTTATTCCAGTTACTAGAGGGAGCACTTTCAACATTTCCCCAATCAGTATAATGTTGGCTATGGGTTTGTCATATATTCCTTTCACTATTTTGAGATATGATCCTTCTATGTCTGATTTGTTGAGGATTTTTATCATAAAAGGGTGCTGGATTTTATCAAATGCTTGTCCAGCAGTTACTGAGATGATCATATGGTCTGGGTTTTTGCTTCTATTTATGTGGTGAATCACATTTATAATTAGTGTGTGTGTATATATATATATATATATATATATATATATATATATATATAATTTTATTTTTTGAGAGACAGTGAGTCTCGCTTTGTCACCCTTGATAGAGTGCCATGGAGTCATTGCTCACAGAAACCTCAAACTCTTGGGCTCAAGTGATTCTCTTGCCTCAGCTTCCTGAGTAGCTGGGACTACCACAACACCCAGCTATTTTAGAGACAGGGTTTTGCTCTTACTCAGGCTGGTCACAAACCCGTGAGCTCAGGCAATCTACTTGCCTTGGCCTCCCAGAATGCTAGGATTATAGGTACGAGACACTGCACTTGGTCTTAATTTGTATTTTTTAAAGGATCCCTGCATCCCTAGGAAGAAACCCACTTGATCATGGTTCATTATCTTTCTGATGTGCTGTTGAATTCAGTTTGCTCATATTTTGTTGAGGATTTTTGCATGTATGTGCTTATGGATATGGGTCTGTAGTTCTATAGTTTTTTTATTTTCATTTATTTTTTATTTTTTTTTGAGACAGAGCCTCAAGCTATTGCCCTGGGTAGAGTGCCGTGGCATCACAGAAACCTCCAACTCCTGGGCTCAAGTGATTCTATTGCCTCGGCCTCCCAAGTAACTAGGACTACAGGCACCTGCCACAACACCCGGCTAATTTTTGGTTGCAGGCGTCACTGTTGTTTGGCGGGCCCCGGCTGGATTCGAACCGGCCAGCTCAGGTGTATGTGACTAGCGCCTTAGCTGCTTGAGCCACAGGCACCGAGCCTTCATTTACTTATTCATTTGAGACACAGTCTTGCTCTGTCACCCAGGCTAGAGTGCAGTGACATGATCATAGCTCACTGCAACCTCAAACTCCTGGGTTCAAGCAGTCCCCCTTGTTCAGTCTCCTGAATAGCTGGGACTACAGGTGAACACCATCTGCTCAGCTAGTTTTTCTATTTTTCATAGAGACAAAATTTCACTTTTCCCCAGGCTGATCTCAAACTCCTGTCCTCAAGTGATCCTCCCACCTTGGCCCCTCAGAGTGCTCAGATTACAGGCACGACCCACCGCACCCAACCTACAGTTTTTCTTTTTTTGTTGTGTCCTTTGCTGCCTTTGGTATCAAGGTTTGGCTTCATAGAAAGAATTAGGGAGGCTCTTTTCACAAGATGGCACCGAAAGCAAAGAAGGAAGCTCCTGCCCCTCCCAAAGCCGAAGCCAAAGCAAAGGCATTGAAGGCCAAGAAGGCAGTGCTAAAAGGCATCCACAGCCACAAAAAAAAGATCTGTACATCACCCACCGTCTGGCGCCCAAAGACTCTGAGGCTCTGGAGGCAGCCCAGATATCCTCGGAAGAGTGCCCCCAGGAGAAACAAGCTTGACCACTATGCCATCATCAAGTTCCCCCTGACCACTGAGTCTGCCATGAAGAAGATAGAAGACAACAACACACTTGTGTTCATTGTGGATGTCAAAGCCAACAAGCACCCAATCAAACAGGCTGTGAAGAAGCTTTATGACATTGGTGTGGCCAAGGTCAACACCCTGATC
>CAUYRH010023899.1:0-16818 GCA_963574655.1 Perodicticus potto | reverse complement strand
TGTGCCAATCACTTTAAAAGTTTATTAGTTTACAAATGATTGCAACATCCCGTTAATAAAATGGAAACATAAAATGACTTAGTATTTTAAATAACTTCAAGTTCTATATTGTGGCTCTTCTTCATAAGAAATATTGAACCAACAATAAGCAGATTCAGCCCAGCAAGACTCTGACGCCCCAGTGAAAACACTACTTACAAACTTTAACTGCCATAGCCTTGCCCTGCTTTACCTAAAAGTGTAACATAACTCCATTAAGGGTGTATCTTAGGGAAATAGTTCATATCTTCACATAGCCATACAGAAAAATAATTTAATGAGGTTTCCTGTAATTATTTTGGCAATATCATAAAATGGTTTTAGACCTGAAAGAGCTACTCTGATTTAGAAGATCTTAAATTTTCTAAACCAATATCGAACATTCATTTAATTTTTATTGGCTCGAAACAGAACAGTATCTTGCAATTCTTCATAACCTATGGGCTCAATATAGTAAAGTTACCCTAAAGCTGCATCTTCAGTAACTTGATGCTGCCTTGTCTGTTTAAAAGATTTCACTTTTCAAGAGAGATAAGGAGTGGCCAGTATGTGTATTTATCAGGAAAAATACAGGAAAGGCCCCACTGCTCAGTCCAAGATACCTATAATGAGCAAAATGAAAAGGCTGTAACTTATACTGTATGTCAGTTGACAGATTATCCACTATAGTATCTATTAGCTAACATCTTCGGTACAGCTGTTATAGGGGCACTCAAAGCTTGTGTCTGCATGTTCGAAAGATTTTCTTTAAAGCAACATTGGTCCAAACATATGACAGTCAACATATTTAGCCGTCTTCCTTTGGAGGTGTGTACCAGCCTGAAATATAAAAAAAAATTAAAATACTTTAATTCCTAAAGCAACTCGAAGAACTGGAATTTATTAAAGCTAACTACAGTGTTTATTCAGAATTTTAGTGTTTAAATTTACTGTGAAAATAACACTTATACTTGGGTCAGTAACACTGCATTTTGATATGTTCACAACAGAAAGTTATTTTCTATGAATAAATTGTGCTTGCATTTTCAACACAAGAGTTTTATATTAATGGAATTCTTAGCTAAAGACAGTGTGGAATATTAATACCTAAAAGATTTTATTGCATTTCAATGCTGAACTTAAAAGCAAGTGTCACTAAAAACAACTATTCCCTAAACAAAATCCTGACATTTTAGAATGAACTTGGCTTGTCATCAGCACAATGATGCCATTTCACCAATGAGGAAGCCATCACAGCATGAGCAGTGACTAAATGACCATGCCTAAGATCAGAGTTAGTGGCAGAACAAACTAGAATTCATCTCAATCTACTGTACCTCGTGACATAGTTAACCATATAGTGTATTCTTGAAAGATGCTAAGAGAATGGGTGTGAAGTGTCTCACCACAAAAATAACTATGAAGTGATACATATGTTAATTAGCTAGATTTAACCATTCTACCAATATATATACTTCGAAACATTCATGTTGTACACAAAAAATACAATTTTATCTGTCATTCTTTTTAAATAACAGATTTAAAATTCTTAAATCTCTCTCTCCTACTTCTCAATCCATTGCTCCTGCACCAAGGGTAAGCTTACACACTCCCAAATACAGAAACATTTTTGAATATAATGTTTGCTTTAAGAAAAAAGAGGTAAGAAAAAAATGTGACTATTTCTCAGACTCCACAAATATCTTAAGCTCTCCATAGAAAGGCAAACTAAACTAAGTACTGTTTGGTACAAAACTGACTAATATTTGTAGAGCACCCACATGGTCATGAAGTTTCTTTGGGTCTACTTATTATGCCAGAATGGTTATGAAAACCTGGCCTGTCCTCAAATTTTATCATTTCCCTCCTTGGCTTGAAGATTTTGTTTTGAATACCATTTCCAGAAGTATGCAATCACTGAACAATTGACAAGTTTGGCTTTGTCATTAAAAGTGAGCACGAAACACAAGTCTTAAGTAACAAAATGCCACATTACTAGCAAAGTAAAGAACATTTTCCAGACTCTGGTGCATACCTGTAGTCTTGCTACCCCACAGACTGAGGTGAGAGGATCACTTGCGTCAAGCTAGAGGCTGCACTGAGCTAGATCACATATGTGAATAGCCAGCCTGGGCAACATAGCAAGACCCTGTCTCTCAAAAAGTTTATTTTAAAAACATCTTACTGTAAATACTCTCTTAAAAAAATCTATTATTTACTCTGCATAAAAAGGCAGTTTCACTATCCGGCTATAATGAGTGCCTTATTATCAGCAGTTAGTTACAAAATGCTAAGCATATACACTACTCTTTTCTGTCACAAGTTTGGCAAGACAGACATCAATTTTAGAGATGAGGAAACCAAGGCTGGCAGAGATAATGGGACACATGACTTGCTCAGAACCATAGACCCAGTGAGTAATAAAACTGGTACTTAAAAATGGGTATTCTAATTTCAAGTCTACTTTTTTTTTTAATCTGTTAGAGACAAAAACTGCAATAAGGCAGAAGCAAAATTTAAAGCGTAATAAACTTTATGAAAGATGTTTTAAGATTTAACGTTTTTACTAATTTATAACTCATCCTCAAGTGTATACTGAAATTAGAAGTATTCTTAATTGAATAGATAAATGTATAAGATTGTCAAAAGCATTAAATATAGTCTGAAGATGTTTCAGAAAAAGCTCGTCATGGTCCTGATTATATTTACTCAATTATAACAAGAACTCTACCTATAAAGAGTTGCTTTTAACTGATTTCCTATCCTATTACCATAGATGTCAAGTGAGTATATTGAGTCATTCATTTATTTTATTTATTTCTTTGAGACAGAGTCTCACTATGTTGCCTTCGGTAAAGTGGGTGGAGTCACAGCCCACAGCAACCTCTTGGGCTTAAGCGAGTCTCTTGCCTCAGCCTTTAGAGTAGCTGGGACTACAGGCGCCTGCCACAATGCCGGGCTATTTTTTGTTGTAGTTGTCACTGATGTTTAGGTGGCCCAGGCCGGTTCGAACCGGCCAACTTTGGTGTATGTGGCTGGCGCTGTAACCACTGTGCTACGGGCACCGAGCCTGAGTCATTCATTTAATCTCCCAGAAAATCTTGACTGAGTGATACCCAGCTCAAGTATTTAAGATACAAAGAGAGTAAAGGAAGCACAGTGATGTTAAAACCTCATTAAAAGAGTCTAATGAAGCACAAGTTAAATTTTTTTCACTATGGTAACAATACTTCAAGAAATTAAAGCAAAAACAGAAATTAAACAATAAATATGTCAATATATTATGTAAAACTTTATAATTGCCAATACATACTTGAATTAAACATACCATTTTTCTCATGTATCTGTACAATGGAATTATAGGATTGTTGAGCTCTTGCTAGATTATATTGATTCTGAAAGAGAAATACATTTTAAATTTGAAATCAAAACTGTAATAGATGAAAATTAAAATTTATGAATGCATAACTGCTGTGCTTAAATCACAGGAAATTGAGTGATATTTCCATTTAAAAAAAATTTAACTTTATACTCTCATTTCTCAATTTCATTATTCTTTACAATGCTGTAAGAATAACAAAACCAAAATTATACCCCAATAAAAATTTAGAAGCTTCACAGTTCATTTCTGTAAGTATTCCTACCACTGGACAAGTACCAAGCCTTCTAGCTCCAGTGCTCCTCTCTACACTGGTGAGTCAAGTTAAAGGACGCTATGTGGACATGAATAAAATTTAAACTCGCTTCCTCAAAACTTCTACAGAAAAAAAAAAAGCCCACACATACATACACAATTTAAGAAAGAAAAAAACTGTTATTAAAACTTGTAATACTCAAGTCGCATTTGACTTCTACAATGACAAGCGGTACCCAACGTCACTCTCACAAGCACACACACACACCCCTTTCAGATAAACATTAAGCTTCAAGGGCTACACATATGGCAGTTTGAGATAGAAATCTAAAGAATGCCTATAACTGGCACCAATCCATTACTAAGAGTCTTCTTTGGGTAAAAATATAGAAGGAGCCAAATCTAGGATTAATTTTGTCACCCTAAGTGCAACTGGCCTATTAATTAATATATCATGAGCATTCAACATAGTGGTACATACCTAATATATTGTCATGGAATTTTTTTGAGTAATAAATTCACACAGTATAAGAATCAAACATGTACAAAAAAATTCTAACTGAAAATTATCTTCCAACCACCTAGTTCTCCCCATTCATCCACCTTCCTCCACTCAAGTTAACCACTATTAGTAGTTTCTCATATGCCCTTAACACTATATAAGAAAGCTCATGTGCAGTCCATTGTTATTAGTCACTGTCCCAGAGACTATTCTGCCTCTTTTCTCACTTAAATCTTGGAGTTGTTCCATATCGGTATACAGAAAACTTTACCTTTCACTCTTTTTAAGCAGTGAAATATTTCTATTGTATGTATGTTCAAATAGTTTTTAGTCAGTACTGGTAGACACTTAGGCTGTTTTCAGTATTTTGCTATTACGATGTTGCAATAAACCCTGTAAACATATTTGCAAAGTACTGGTAAAAAATGTCCTAGAATGAAGTTGCTGGGTCAAAAGACTCACATGCCTTTGTAATTTTGAGATATTGCTAAGTTGCCCTCTACAGGACCACATAAATGTGCTCGCCAACCATCTATGAAAGTATCTTGATACCACCTCACCAACAGTATTTCATCAAACCTCTGTGATTTTTGACAATATACCACATGAAAGATGAACTCTCAATGTAGTCTGATTTGCATTTCTGTTATTCAGTGAGATTGAGCATGTATCCATATGTTTGTAAGCCATTTAGTTCTATTTCTATAAACTTTTTATATCCTTTTCCCATTTTCCTAAGGTTAATTGTGTCTTTTTTAATTTCTAGTTTAATGTAGCAGAGCCCTGCCGTAACATACCTAAAAAACTAAAATACACAGCATTGTTCTCAAAGTTAATGGAAACTAGTGTTTTTCAGTCTGTATTTTCACAAAAAAAGGACAGTAATAAAAAGTTTGGAAACAGACTGTACATGACAAAGCACAAATTCCCATAATTCCCAAATGACTGTAAAGCAGTGACATCCTAACCCTACTGCCTACCCACCCAAAGACACAGAGAAAATGTCAGCCTTCCCACTTCTCAACTGTCCAGAGCAAGCTATTACGAGTCCAGTTTAAAGGGAATGTTTCTGCAGAGGCTTTGCTGTAACAGGGATTCAGCCCTTTCTATTTTTCTAATTTACTGATTTCTGCCTATCTCTTTATTGATTTCTCCTTTCTGCTTTCCTTCAGGTTACCTGATTATCCTTTCTAAGTCAGAGGCTCGATTTACCTTTTTTGTTTTTTTAAATTTCAGATTAATGTGAGGGTATAAGCAATTAGGTACAACGTTTGCATCTGTTAGGTAGAATCCCTATTGTAGTTGTGTCCCACACCCAGGAAGTATATGGGAAAATGCCATATACCCTTACATTGTGCCCATTAAGTGGGAGCACACCCATCTCCCTTCTTCCCTTTTCCCCCTCTCCCCATCTTGAATTGAGTTTTTCTCATTATGAGGGTGTCTATTAGATCATCTATTGGCTTCATATTAGTATTGAGTACATTGGAGACTTGCTTCTCCATTCTTGTGATACTTTACTAAGAATGATTTCAACTGCATTCAGGTTAATATACAAGATGTAAAGTCTCCATCTTTTTTAATGACTGAATAGTATTCCATGGTATACATATACCACAGTTTATTAACCCATTCCTGGGTTGATGGCCATTTAGGTTGTCTCTACATCTTGGTGACTGTAAATTGAGCTGCAATAAACAATCCAATGCCAATGTCCTTATAATTTTTTTTTCTTTTAGAAAAATGACTAGTAATGAGACTGTGGGATAAAATGGAAGGTCTATTTTGAGTTCTTTGAAGGTTCTCCATACTTTTTTCATTTTTTTTTTTTAAATAAGGATTTTAAGGTTGTGAGTATTTTTCTGAGCTCTCCTTTAGTTTGATAAGTAATGACTATATTATTGTTAATCTCCATACAATCTGCAGTTTTAATTTCAAATTCCCCTTTGACTTAAGGGTATTTAAGTGAATTTTAAAATTCCACAAAGAAACATTTTTCTAGTTTTGTTATAACTTATAGTTTTATTTAATTAAATCACAGAATGAGACATCTGTCCTTTCTTTCCAGAATTTGAGGTTTTCTTCATTGAACAGAATTAGCTTCATGATTGTTTCAGGTAATAGGGAGAGTGAGAATATTCAAGATGGAGGGAAAGGGAGAGAGATAGTGAAGAATTGACAGAATTTTAGTATTTTAATTATGGTTCAATTTCAGGTATTTCTAAATTTTCATTTGATTTCTTTAAACCAAAATTTAGAAGTATGTTTAGGCCAGGCATGGTGACTCACACCTTGTCATCCTAGCACTATGGGACGCCGAGGCAGGTGGGTCACCTGAGCTCAGGAGCTCAAGACCAGCCTGAGCAAGAGTGAGACCTTGTCTCTACTAAAAACAGAAAAACTAGCCAGGTGTTGCTGTAGGCACTTGTAGTCCCAGCTACTCAGGAGGCTGGGGTAAGAGGATTGCTGAGCCCAAGAGTTTGAGGTTGCTGTGAGCTATGATGCCACATAGTGGCAACTAGCCTGGGGAACAGAGTGAGACTGTCTAAAAAAAAAAAAAAAAAACACAATTAAAAAAAAGATGTTTAGTGTCCAAATTCACATAGGTTTTTATTAGTCCCTTATCATTACCTTCTAACCTCACTTGTATCACATTTAAAATTATCATATATGGAACCAATTGTTTTTAAATCTTTGGACTTCATTAATTTATGAATTAATATGTGAAGAACTTTTCCCCCTATGTTCCATAGATACTTGAAAAGGACAGACAATATCTGATTACTGAGTACAGTGTTCTATGTTTATCCACTAGACCATACCTGTTAATTGGTTACTCAAATCTGTATTTTAACATTGTTTAACTTACCATAAGCAGAATATGCTGAAATCTCCAATTGTAGATTTGTCAATTTCCCCCTGTGGTTTTTAGCAGGTTTTTCACTGTATTTCAAGGCTATTTTGACAAGTACATAAAGTACAAAAATTGCTATCATCTCCCAGTGAGCTGAGACTTTTATCATAAGTAGTTCACTAATGCTCTCTGTTCCAAATTTTCATTTGTTTGATAGATACTGAGCTTCATCACCCTGTTTTAGGTTAATGTATGCATATCTTTATCACCCTTTCCCTCAATATAAAAAAACTTTAAATCTTTTTGTATCCTCATATTTTAAATCCCTTTCTTAGAAATAGCTCCATTTTATTAATTCAATTTAACTGGTAACTTTAGCCCATTTACATTTGTTATATCTGATGGATGTGAACTTGCTTTACAACTTCTATTTCCTCCTGGGATTCCACTAAGATATCTTAGACTCCATTCACCTCTCTTTCAACTGGTGCCTATCTATCCTCATATCTCTCTATGCAATATTCTGAATTACGACTTTGGAGCTACTATCTAATCAATTTTCTCTTCTGATGTATAAATCCACTTATTGAGTTTCTCATTTCAATAATTATATTCTTATTCTGCTTACGTGTTTTTCATGTCTTCCTCCAAATTCCTTGCAGTCTTATTGCTTGACCAATTTTATGCATTCCATCTTTTTTTAATATTAGATTTCACATGTAACTATTTTCTCACAATTCTACTATCCAATGTCTCTGTTCTACATCTGGTAATTCCAAAACCTACAGAGTCTTTGGGGATACATGTTCGCATAATAAATAAATAAAATAATTATTATTTCTACCAATTCTTCTATCCATTGGATTGCCCTTCTTGAGTGCTATAATCTTTGACTAAATTCATGCTTGCTTAACTTTAATTTCTGGGAATCCTGGAGGCTTAAATAAGAGATGCTCTCCTCCAGAAAGTATCCACGTCTGCTTCTAAAGCCAGCTGTGGATACTACTAAAATAAGGCCCTATTAGCCCCCTGGAGAATCTCAGTTTTATGGAAGTTCTCAAATTTGGGTCCCTGAGCTCTTTGTTATAAATAAAAGACTGGACTGCTTGGTATAGGTAGCCACTTGATTCTCCTTGACTGGGAAAAAAATAAAACAGATCTCTCACCTGAATGTGATCACTGACTAGGGGATTCTACAGGCAAATCACTGGAGGTCTATGGGCAGTGGGGAAAGATCAGTGCCCTTCTGGCTGGAGAAATAGGTCAGGAGCTGCCCCAAAGGCTGTGTTCTTTAAGATTTCAGTATAACTCAACTTCCATTTCCTCCAATAGTGAATAGGAAGCTTCTTAGAGCACTATCTTGCCTTTGAACCTCAAATTCCTACTAAAGTCATGACAACAGACCTCTTCTTTAGAAGGCTTCCTCACTACTACGTCCTAGAGTTGATGTTATACCCTGTGATTCATGTTAACCAAACATAAAACCAGCTTGACCAACTTCCTTCTGCCCCATGGCTGGCTCTCAGCTCCTGGCTGGCTGAGCCTAGGCAAGCCAGACTGTCTGGTTCCAATCCTTGCTCTGCTATCCATGACCTTAGACAAGTTATCTAATCTCTCTGTGCTTCAGTTTTCTCATCTACAAAACAAGGATAATAATAGCACCTACCTTTTTAGGTTATTAAAAGGGTTGAAAGAGTTAACATAAATAAAAAGTTTAGACTAGAGCCTAGCACATAAAAGCACAATAGGAATTAACACAATAGGATTACAACGTGATCTTAGTTTTTCAAGACTTCAAAGTACATGTAATTTATTATGTTATACATACCCATAATAAATTTAAAACTGTAGATACGTTTATACTAAATATAGCAAAGACAAAAAGAACAGATACTAGATACTATATATTGATTACCAATGAGTACCTTTAATTTTCTTATGTCTACTATAGATCACTTCTGTAACAAGAACAAACCAAATGAAAATGAAATGGTCTCAAAAAGAAGTCAACACAGAAAAAGAACCCTCTTAAGGTAACAAAATATATCTTATACGCTATGTAAAATTCTTAATAAAAGTACCTTATTTGCTCCAAACTGTACTCTGGCTTTGCCTTTGACTAAGGTGGCATTTATTTGCATGATGACGGACTCTATTGAGTAGGCACTGCTCCAGCCCTACAGGAAGAAGAAAACACATCTCGGAAACAGTAGTGTCCCCCATTCCCATCTTAACAACTCCACAACAGCAAATCAGTATTAATAAGTTGGTAGTGAAGTGAACAAAGTAAAACTGGAACATTTCCAGAATCACACAAAAAAATAAGACAAACTTACATTTCAATTGCCTAACATGAGAAAAGTATGACCGTAAATAAACATCACTCTTAAGGACTATCCTAGCATACATTCTGCATGAGGTACAATGTCATTTGACTGGTTTACCTTAAATAGTTTTCTTTCATTATTAAAAGTAGATGCTATTTAAAAAAAACTAAATTTTTTTAAGGCAGGTGCTATTACATAAGAACTTTTCTACTTAGAATCTAATTTACATAATCAAAACATTATTGAAATTGACAACTGAGTACCCATAAGAAAATATCACCTGTTTTGTGAGAAGTTCCATACATAATGCTCCTCCACCCAAGACATACCTTAAAAAGAAAAAAGGAGCATATGAAATTCTCTTGATCTCAATATTCTTTCTTCAACCATTTTTAAAGTGCCATTACTTAGAAAGTATGTACCCAAGTAAAGATTAGAAGATAATATGCAGAAAATGAAAACTACTGTTAGGGATTTAGAAATATGGGTAATTTAAAAATGTTAATGTCATCACTCTACATGTAGTCAATTCTTAAAGTATTACTGGTTCTTAGAACAAAATACTTTTAGACTTTTATAATATCAGAAACTAAGAACTTAGCCCTAAATATTCTGAAGAATGGGACAGAAAAACCAGTTTTCTTAACTGGGATTCAAGTGTTCTTGGCATCTGAAACTTTTTCTACCATCATGTTACTCAGCCAAGTGTTTTTCCTCTGACTATGGCAGCAACTTTACTGCATCCATAATGAGTATCTTCTGGACATTTTTATGGGTTAAGTTTTTAATACACTCAGTTGTCAAAATCAAATGGTTCTGAACACAAAGGCCCTCTGAGACTCAGTTTCTCTTTGAAGGTTCAGGGACTGCTCTCAGAACCAAAGACAACTCCTGTGGCTCTCCTAGCTCTCCCTTTAGGAAATCATTGTTTAGATAAGATTCTTCAACCTTTTAAATCTTTCTCAAACAAAATAACTTAATTCCTCCCTTAATGTTATTTGAAACTTCATAATACATTAAATAAATTTTATTAGAAAAAATTAGAAAAACTGTGGTATTTTTGAAAACACAAAAGCTAAGACCATTGATTAGGTCAATGTGAACAGAGTTCACCACAAACTGTGTTGTCCTCTGAGATTTGCTTGCCCAAGCCTTTCCCTTGCTGGAGATTCCTTCTGCTTCCTACCCTTTCAAATGCCATATTTTCCCTCCATAAAACCTGCCAAGATCATTCTAGTCTGTGAATCTTCCATTCCAAAGCCATCCTCATATTCATGATGACTAAAATAATTTTTGCAGTGAAGTAAGGATTCTAAAAACTTCTACTGTGTAGTAGTAACAATAATAATTGTTATAGTGAAGTGATTCAATAATGAAAGGAGAGAAAGTAGTACTCTACAACTGCTCCATCCTCGAGAATTCAAGTGTATATCTCCTAGCTGCTTCGCCCAAATCCTGTGACCTTCCAAAGTGAGAATTTAATGGGAGGGAAAGAAAACCTAGAAGAAAAATAATCCAAAAAATTTAATTTGGGGCAGGGCATGGTGGCTCACGCCTGTAATCCCAGCACTCTGAGAGACCGAGGCAGGTAGATCGCCTAAACTCACGAGTTGGAGACCAGCCTGAGCTAGAGCAAGACCCTACCTCTAAAAATAGCTGGGCGTGGCAGGCACCTATATATAATCCCAGCTACTTGGGAGGCTGAGGCAAAGAGAATCACTTGAACCTAGGAGTCTGAGGTTGCTGTGAGATATAATACCACAGCACTCTACTAGGGTGACAAAGTGAGACTGTCTCAAAAAAAAAAAAAGAAAAAGAAATTCAAGTTGGGTGAATACCTTTTGTATATTCTCTGAATCTCCCATTGGGCTAAAAGAGTATCTGGTACATAATGAACGTTTGCTAACTTAACAGTATTAGAAGATCTAGGTTCTCACTTAGACTTTGGTTCTACAATTGCTCAAAGTCTAGTAATCTGTCAATAAATTAACACCATACTCGATCTATACATTTTGGAAAAGGAAAAGGTAGACAGGGACTTGTTTTAGGAAAAGGAAGTATGCAGTATACACCAAGTAACCCATTATCCAACCACCACTGTTCCTTTAAGTACTCTGCCCCTCCTACAGAGGAGTATTGACTCTCATCATGTGGTAAGAAAGGAAATGTCTGGCCAGTCAGTGACTCATGCCTGTAATCCCAGCCCTCTGGGAGGCTGAGGCAGTTCAAGCTCAGGAGTTTGAGACCAGCCTGAGCCACAACCAGACCCTATCTCTAAAAATAACCAGCATTGAGGCAGGCACCTATAGTCCAAGCTACTCAGAAGGCTGAGGCAAGAGGATCACTTGAGCCCAGGACTTCAAGGTTGCTGTGAGCTATGACACCACAGCATTCTATGGAGGGTGACAAAGTGAGACTATCTCCAAAAAAAAAAAAAAAAAAAGGGAAATGTTTGCATTTGCATGTCAAAAGAAAGTGCATGTGTATAACACATGATACCTACACAAATATTTGTTGGATGTCTAAAAGAAGGAGAAGATAGTAGTAGTTCTAGTACTTACATAAAAAGTTAGCTAAGTAAACTTTTCCTTAATATATGCTATCACCAGCACTTCCACCTAAAAAGAACTGTTGGTTCTAGTTCTCCACTGAATTATCTTTTTTTTTTTTTTTTTTTTTTGAGACAGCGTCTTAACTCCTAGGTAGAGTATTGTGGCAGCATCACAGCTCACAGCAACCTCAAACTCCTGGGCTCAGGCAATAATCTTGCCTCAGCCTCCAGAGCCTGCCTGTAACTGGGACTACAGGCATGCACCACTATGCCTGGCTAGTCTTTTTAATTTTTTATTGGAGACGAGGCCTCACTCTTACTCAGGCTGGTCTCAAACTCCTGAGTTCAAGCAATCCACCTGCTTCGGTCTCCCAGAGTACCAGGATTACAGGCTTGAGCCACCATGCCCATCCTGAATTACATTCATTTTATCAATATGCGTTCCAAATTCTTACAGCTCTTTGCCTCCAAACAAAGAGTACCTAGTAAATAGTGAGACAGTTCATGGACCCTAGGCCGAAAAAAAAATTTTTTTTTAAACATTAATAATCTAAGTCACATACATGAACATAATATTTTTAACTTAAAAAATTTCAGTTGGTGGGCAGCACTTGTGGTTCAGTGAGTAGGGCACCAGCCCCATATACTGAGGGTGGCTGGTTCGAACTCAGCCCTGGCCAAACTGCAACAAAAAAATAGCTGGGCATTGTAGCAGGCGCCTGTAGTCCCAGCTACTTCGGAGTTTGAGGCAAGAGAATCGCCTAAGCCCAAGAGCTGGAGGTTGCTGTCAGCTGTGACGCCACAGCACTCTACCAAGGGTGACAAATTGAGACTGTCTCTAAAAAAAAAAATTTCATCAGTTGGCAAAGTTGTAAAGCAAACACTATCCTAAGCTCAACCTCTTTAGGCATTTGATTTATAGTTATTGTTAAAGAATTCAGTTACAAAGGCAACATTTTATATGATTCTGTTTATCTAAAATGTCCAGGATAGGCAAATCTAGAAAGACAGAAAGATTAGTGGTGTCCAGGACCAAAGATGAGAAAGAAAGGGGTATAGGGAGTGACTGCTAATGGGTCTGGGGTTTCTTTGGGGGGTGATGAGAATGTTCTGAAATAACTTGTGATGATGGTTGCACAACTCTAAAAATACTAAATACCACTGGACTGTACACTTTAAAAGGATAAGTTTTAGCACATATGTGTATCATAATAAAGCTATTAGGTTAAAAAAAAAATTGCCTATGTCAAGAAATAAATATGGTAGCAACTAGAAGACATTGTGCTCAATCACACAATGCATAAACTTTACCCTAATTCTGAAATTGCAAGCTCTGAGTTCCATCAGTATTTCACATCTTTCAGTTCGCCAAGTTAGTTAACTCTTCCTTCTCACTGAATAGCTGACTGAAGAACAAGTCATCTTGATTCTGCCTCAATTGAGCTTTCCACTTCACTGCTCTTCCCAGTCCCCTAACTGCTGCACCAGGTTAGGGTGGTATCCTTTCACTCCGAGGCAGCAGCCTGGGCTCTCAGCTAGCATCGCATTCTTCAGGGCTTTGTGAGCACAATTTGTCTTGTAGCCTCTTCTACTGTCACCAGATTTATCTTTCTAAAACATTTTCTTTACTAGTGTTCCCTTGTTCCTGCCCCAGTTTTGGAAAGATGAATTCAATACCCAGGGGTAATAGTTTGCTTATAAGGAAAAAAAAAAAAAAGTCTTACCATTCCATGGTGTTATTATATGAATCCTATTCCTTTTGTGTTAGAACCCAAACTGGGTGGTATACTCTGAATATATCCTATTCTTTCCTAGACATGTGACTGTGTTTACTTTCATCTATGTAAATAATTTTCCTTCAACCTCCACCAGCTGACCAAACCCCACTCACATTCAAGGACCAGCTGAGATCTCACTGACTTCACTTAAGTGGCCTCTTCCCAGGCAACTACTGCCAGAGTTCCTTTAAACCTCAGAGAATGTAAACCCATACTTAACATTTGACATTCGAAAGAGTACTTATTCTTTTAATCCCTTTTCATAAAGCTGGCATTTGCTATAATGGAAAACACTTTAATAGGAATCAGAAGTTTTACTTGAATAAATCACAAGCTGTCTTACTCAAGCTTTTCACTGAGTAATGAAGATAAAAATTTCATTGTTTTAAAAAAGAATCAATGAAGAGAAGCTATGTAAAAGATTTTAAAACAGAAAATGGAATTCTTCATAAGTTTATGTATGTGTCTCTATTACTAGGAGGTAAACTACTTAAGATCACAAACTTAAAATTCCTGAGATATCTCACAACAAAGTGTGGAAAACCTATGCTAGTCAATTTTATAATCAAATTTCATAATGTTTCAAAATTTTTTTATCCATTTATCTTGAATCTACAAAATTTTTCCAAATCCTTTCCTTGATCATGTTTTTCTCTTGAATGAGACTGTGAACAAAAATAACCTTTCTGTTCCCATGTTTATGGGAATTTTGAGTAAACATCACAATTTTATGAACAAGCATAAAGCATAACAATTGTGTCTTCTCCCCAATCAGTAAAGGCTTCATAAAAAATATTTTAACATGAAATGATGAAAAACGTTAAGGAACAGTTATTAACAAGTGCTGACCCTGCCACCCCCCCCCAAAAAAACCAGAAATAAGCATGTAAAGCAAACATAACTAAAAATAAGAGCAAACCACTTCTTCAGAAAGTTCAGAAGTCTTTTACATAGTCACCTCTATTTTTACCCTAAATGTTAACTATTACTATCTCAACTGTAGAAATGATCAAAGTAAGGCCTGACATTTTGGGATTTTAATCATCATAATGTGGATTATCTCACAAAATGGAATTAGTTGTTTAAAAATTCTCTAGTTTAATTGCTCCTACATTAAGGATCTGTATCATAACTAATCCGACTGCAACAAATTCTGATCCTTCCCCCACCTTTGTAAGACCTCTAAATCACAAAAAAGCATCAAAACAAACTTCAGTAATACTGCATGAAGATTAGCATTTGATTCTACTGAGCTGCAACTATTACCTCCAGATGGAATCAGACAGCCAGCATCCTGAGAGTTCCTGTGATTATACCTAGAAGTAGCAATTAGGATCAAAGGCATGTGGAATTGCTTTCTAATCATAAAACTTTCTCTAAACCTTCGATCACAAAATTTATACTTGAAAATATTTGGGGTTTTATGTGGTGAAACATAGATATATATATATATATATATATATAAAAACAGGAACCATTTTTTAAAAACTCCACCTATAAACAGCATAACAGTTTATAACCAATGGTTTGTAGTATAGGCCCCAGACCCATAGCATCAGTTTCGCTTGAAAATTTCTTAGAAACGTAATGTTCAGCCCCCCACCCCCAGGTCTAAATCAAAAATCCCACAACTAGCTCTTCAAACGATTCTACTGAACACTATTAAAAAAATAGTAACTTAAACTTACCCTCCTGAGAGAACAGGTAACACCACTCGAACAAACGGAGGATCAAATGGAAAGTTATCCTAAAAAGCAAGTAAGTTTAATTAATTTTAAGAACATCCTTAAGACTATTATTTAGAAGATTTTAAGAATCTATAGAGAAAAGGTACATTTATTATCAGATAATAAGGGTCATAAAATTAGTACCAAAATACAAAATGAAATGAAAACCAAAGCAAATAAAATGATGTTAATATCAGGCTCAAACACGAATTGTGTTGGTAAATTTAAGAAATCTATGAAGGGGTTCCACTGCCACAAGAAGTATATAAAAGAACCATTCCAATAACAATAGACTAGGTAGTTTAGATTAATCATCTGGCTGAGAACTAGAAAAGGTAGAATGTTAACAATTATAATGCTAAAAGCAAAAAGGAAAAAGGGACCCCAGAGAGGTCTTTTTCCCCTTAGGTTTTCTTCCAATTACAGAAGAAAAAGATAAGAGGTTAACAAACCAAGTAGAACTCATAGACCCACAGGGAGATAAAAGTTGGAGCTCAGGGTCCACCAAAAAGAAGCCCTGAGAAGTCTCCCAACACTTTAGGCTGGGACCCTGAAGGATAAACTGCAGATTGCCCTAAGAGGCAATGAAGTCCAGCTTTAAATCATGTCAACTCCTGACTGAATGAAGTAATCCTGGGTTGCTAATACCCAAACGTAAATCCTCTCTGGAGAACAATATCAGCTAGGCTTCAAATTAGTTCTATAATTTTTCATATGTAATATCCATTCCTAAAAATAATCAGTCACATGAGACTTACAGACTACACGATCAGAGAACGAGGCACCAACAATAGACACAGGGACCAAAATAACAGAGTTAAAACAACTGCTGAACATGTACTAGGAAAGGAAGACAAGATGGAAAACCTGACAGAACTGCAAATTATAGAAAGGAACCATATGGAAATTCTGACATTTAGAAATACAACTGAAATTGATAACTTAATGGATGAACTTAACCACAACAGAAACTTAGACTCAGTAAACTGGAAAATAAGTCAGAAAGGTGAAAAATGCAGGAATTAAGACACAAGATAATATATGGAAAAGGCTTATCACATACATAGAGTCCTAGAAGGAAAAAGCATGGGGCAGAGCAATATTTGAAGATATGGGTGCTAAGAATTTTCCAAAACTGATCAAAGACTTCACAAGATTTAACCATCACTTCAAGAGAAAGTAGAAGCTACAATAAGAAAATTATCTTCAAGGTGCTGAAAGAAAGGAACTGCCAACCTAGAAATCTATCCTCAATGAAAATACTCTGCAGAAATGAAATACAAATATTTTTCTTTTCTTTTTTTTTTTTTTTGAGACAGAGCCTCAAGCTGTCACCCTGGATAGAGTGCTGTGGCATCACAGCTCACAGCAACCTCCAATTCCTGGGCTCAAGCGAGTCTCCTGCCTCTGCCTCCCAAGTAGCTGGG
>CAUYRH010023897.1:0-13875 GCA_963574655.1 Perodicticus potto | reverse complement strand
CTAATGTGAAGTTTAGAAGAAGGCCATCTCTTCAGAGACAGGGATGGGGAAGATGTGCTCCTAAGCATATCCTCATGCCTCTTGTCTATGCTTCCATGAAGGGAGCACAGAAGAAAGAGTCTGCTGCCATTTTTAATTGTCTGTACATTCTGTTGGCTCATGCTTGGTATAAAAGGGAGATTGTCTTAGGGCTCCTTGTCCTTCCCTTTGCCCACAAGGTGAGGGTGCAGGAGGGGATGATCTGGTCTGGGAAGTGAATTTGTTGTTCCAAGCTTTTCTTCATGACAAGCTTTAGAGCTTCTTGAGGGTGGGCTTGGAGCGTCCGCCTTCAGAATTTGTTGTCCCACATGTTCCAATTGGTTAGGACGTAGGCTCGCCCTTGAAGGCCTTGAATTATTCTCTGTCTTTCTGGGTCTTCCTGAGAGTTAATCCCAGACCCTTATCTGCAGACCTCTCACATTCACTCAACAGATGAACTTTTGGGCCATTCCTTAGGATGTGTTCCTGATCCTCCTAAGCATCCTGATTAAGTGGAAGCTTTTCTGAGCATCTCTCTTAGAAGCTTCCAGTATGGCTGAATCCAAAATTCTCTTGTGAAGATGGTGCCCTGTTTTCTTCAGAAGCACAGTGCTCAGAGAAAAATTTGGATAGTGCTTGGAATATAGGGCTGTTGGTGTACTGGATGAGCAACCTCCAATTCCTGGGCTCAAGCAAGTCTCCTGCCTCCGCCTCCCAAGTAGCTGGGACTGCAGGCGCCCTCCACAACGCCCGGCTGTTTTTTGGTTGCAGCCGTCATTGTTGTTTGGCGGGCCCAGGCTGGATTCGAACCTGCCAGCTCAGGTGTACATGGCTGGTGCCTTAGCCCGTTGAGCCACAGGAGCCGAGCCTATTTCTTTCCCTTTCGAACTGTTCCTCAAATTGTCTGATTTTTTCCTGAAGTTTCTCGACCACCTGATAAAAAGTGTCCTGTCTTCTATGTCATCTTTTGAACTAAAGGATGATCTATGGATCCTAGGAAAAGAAAGTGCTTTAGAGGAAGAATCAAACTTTTCTGGATCATGCAGGAAATGCCGGATTTGCCCAAAATCCAAACTGCAGTGTGATAATACTGGAGGACAGTCCTCTTCCAGGGGGTATTGATTCATTCTTCCAGCTTGTGGAGTCAGCTGAGCTTCTCCAGACTCAAGAGACCTCTTGCCAAGACTTAAAAGCAGGAAATGGCTCTTCCTATTTATCACCACCAGAAACAGTCTTCAGGTCCAAATGTAGAATTTGGATGCATACTGCTTCCCCTTGAACATCAACACTTTGACCTCCTGGCACTTCTGATTCAGTGTTAGCATTCAAATCATATATCTTGCTACTAGAATCCAGAATCAAGTGTGACAATTTGATTGTCTAACTTCTAACAAATATTCTTTCCTCTCAAGACAGCCATCTTCACTATTACCATGGTCATTGCATGGCTCTAACAGTATACTTATAGACTGGCTATTTTTTTCATCCTCAAATCCAAAATCTTGCTGCATAACTTCATTGTCTAAATTAGGGCTAGTCACAGGTTCTGAACAGTCTCTCTTACTATCACTGGCATTAATAATATCATCAGCAATATCAACCTGGTTAGTAGATCCTTCCCCATCACAATTAACACTTTCTTCTTCATTATTACACATCAGACTTTGCAGCTGTAAATTCTTAAGATCATGATCTATGCTCTGTACAGATCAAAAAGGTGGTATTCCACAGCTGCTCTAATTGTTCTTTCTAAAATGTCCACAGAGGCTGGTAACATGCTGATGGGAGTTACATGGGTACTTGTTGACGCTGTAACACTATTTGATTCTCGATATTTTCAGTCATCTTAACTGTACCACCTATGTCATGTCATTTAATTTTTCTGCACACTTCTGGAAGTTCTTCTATATGTTCCAGCTTTTCTTTTCTTTTTTTTTTTTTTTTGAGACAGAGCCTCAAGCTGTCACCCTGGATAGAGTGCTATGGCATCCACCTCTCACAGCAACCTCCAATTCCTGGGCTCAAGCGAGTCTCCTGCCTCCGCCTCCCAAGTTGCTGGGACTACAGGCACCCACCACAATGCCCGGCCATTTTTTTGGTTGCAGCCGTCATTGTTGTTTGGCAGGCCCAGGCTGGATTCGAACCCGCCAGCTCAGGTGTACGTGGCTGGCGCCGAGCCTATGTTCCAGCTTTTCATCTTTCTCTTCTTCCTCAGAAAGTTCATTAACCTGTTCAGTAATTGAATTCAAATCATTAGATGAAAAATCTTCCTCTTCATTCTCAAAATATATAGTAGTTTTCCAGAAGTCCAACCATTATCCTGCTCACTATTTTCTTGCTCTTTCATATCTTCCACATCTGTGTAAATGTGAAAAACATCTGAACCAAAGATGGCAGCCAAAGAATTTGCAGACCAAATTTCTTCATGATGTGATGGAAAGGGTTTGAGTGTTGCTGTGTTAGGCCCCTGACAATTATCAATTTTGAAAATTGTGTCTCAAATTTCTAATCTATATTTGCTCTTAACCCAGCCAGCTCTAGGGGCATCACCTTGACCTATGGACATCTGAATTTCAGGGTATGTTGTATTCAGGCAACACAGGGGTAGACTTACTGGATAAAAAGAGGGTTTGCAGGAAAAAATAAGCAGAACAGAGAAGGTGTTATGCAAGAAGTATGGCTGCATGTCAGTGCAGTGGTGGTGGAAGGACTGGTTTTTGCTACAGATAAATCCCAGGTGGGGCTATGTCTTATTCCTGTGTCCATGTAGGAGATGAGATTATGACTGAGTGGTCAGAGCCTAGGATGCTGGAGGTACTGATCAGGTTCCTGCTACACATTCAGTGTTGAGGGAGGGAATAATCCAGGAGTCACTAGGTACTTGCGTGGGGTTTTGGTGGTAAACCTCGGGAGCAACTGTGCTGTGTGTGCAATCTCCGAGCTTGGCCCCTTCTTCTGATCGGGCTTGCCCATGTCATTACCTAGTGCATGTGTGTGAGTGGACAGGAATCACACAGTGAGCTGGGCACCACAGCTCAGTGGTTAGAGTGCCAGCCCCACACACCAAGGGCAGTAAGTGCGAACATGGCCTGAGCCTGATTAACAAGGAAAAAAAAAATTCACACAGTGGCAGCAGGGTGTAAAGAGGGGTTTGCCTTAAGAACACATTTTCTCTGTGTGCTAAGGGGGGAAAAACTGACTCAGAGCTTTCTTAACAAGGTGAGTTATAGGCCCCGCTCACACCTGTAATCCTATCACTCTGGGAGGCCAAGGCAGGTAGATTGCTTAAGCTCAAGAGCTTAAGAATAGCCTGAGCAAGAGTGAGACCCCATCTCTAAAAATAGCTGGGCACCTGTACTCCAAGCTACTTGGGAGGCTGAGGCAAAAGGACTGCTTGAATCCAAGAGTTTGAGATTGCTGTGAGCTATGATGCCATGGCACTCTACCCAGGGTGACAGAGTAAGACTCTGTCTCAAAACAGAACAAGGTGAGGTGTAACACTGATCACGCCCAGAATGCTTACTACATGACTTATGTAAATCCCCTAACTCATGCCAGGGGACAACTGTTTAAAGACCTGTAATTCCAGATTAGCTGGTTCCCTATTATCTTCACATTCCTGGAATTTGGAAAAAAGGTATAGCAAATCAATAACTTATGTAATTTTAAGGTAAAATGTTGGTTAACAATTAGAAACTCCCTCTCCTGTAACTCCTTTAAAAACCTACTTGTATATAGTTCCCTACAATCTTCACGTAGTCCCCACTTCCAGGTTTGGTAACTGTGAATGTACTGAGCCATATCTTCTTCTTATCACTTGTTGAATTCTGTCTTATATCAATATAGCAAAGAAATAAAATATTCTCTAAAATAGAAGAATTTAAATTTATATGGCCATGTTCCTATTGAGAGAGGATGCCCGGGAAAAGTGAGGTCTGAGAGAACCCAGGTCTTCTCACAGAGGCCCCCAAAACATACCTGCAAGGTCCTTCTCCTGGTGACTCAGCTCTTAGGGATTTGTAGAAACTTAACTTCCTGGGACCTGGAAACTAATGCCTGCTTCTGCTTCTGTAAAAGCCATGAGCCTGCCTTCTCCAGCTTGATTCAAACTGACCAAAGAGAACGGTACTTGTAGATGAGGATCCCTGAAATAAAGATAAAAGGGAAAAGACTAAGCCAGTCGGGAAGCTTGGCCATTTTTTGACTCTAGTCTGCCATGGCTCCACCAGCTAAAATAAAGCTCTTCCTCCGTATCTTGGTGTTTGGGTGATTCTCTTTCCATCGGGCCTTCGTCTTCCTATAACATTATCATTTTATCATTGAAAAAAAACCTACTTGTAGGCTCGGCGCCTGTGGCTCAATGGGCTAAGGCACCAGCCATGTACACCTGAGCTGGAGGGTTCGAATCCAGCCTAGGGCCCACCAAACAACAATGACGGCTGCAACCAAAAAATAGCCGGGCGTTGTGGCGGGCGCCTGCAGTCCCAGCTACTTGGGAGATGGAGGCAGGAGACTCGCTTGAGCCCAGGAATTGGAGGTTGCTGTGAGCTGTGATGCCACAGCACTCTATCCAGGGTGACAGCTTGAGGCTCTGTCTCAAAAAAAAAAAAAAAAAGAAAAGAAAAGAAAAAATACCTACTTGTAAATGCTGCGAGTAGGCTAAAGCTTATATTCAAGGCAACTTGAATTATGCTCCTCGGTAGTCATCTTCAACCATAGCACATGAATACTCTCTTTAAACTAGACTCTGATCTGTTGAATTATTTTAAATTGACAGTGATCAGTTCCAGCTGGAAAAAGACATGAACTCACATGGCAATTTATGGCATTACAGCTTAAGTGTAGGATGACTGCGCCTTCTTCTTTTGAAACCCCCAGAATCTCCTTTCACCCCAGGTCCTGCCTAACCCACACTAGGTGAGACTCACCAGCAGCCATGTATTCCAGGTTTACCAAATGTCCCTCACTGGAGACACTTGACTTAATGTGGGAAGGCCGAACACCAAAAAAAGTCTCTTGTTGGCTGGGCACCTGTAGCTCAGTGGTTAGGACACCAGCCACATGCTCCAGTGTGGTGGGTTTGAACCTGGCCTGTGCCTACTAAACAAAAACAAAAACAAAACAGAACAGAACAGAACTCTCTTTTGAGGGGGGTTTCTCTCAGAACGTATCATAAGGAATTATTACAGCATAAGAATGAATGAAGGTGTTTTCATCACAGCTTTGTTTGAAAATAAATGTGCAACACGTGAGAAAGAAATTATAATTCTAACAAGAGTATAGCCATTTAGGAAAACAAGCAATCTTGTCCCTGGATTCTTAAGTGCTTCGAGGCCAGAGTTCCTGGAAACATCCTACACATATCCTGGCCAGTACTAGGGTTATGCCCATAATCCTGACTCCCCACCCCCAACCTAGAGAAGAGCCTCTACTCACTTCCATTCCAGCTATACTGATAAGGGTGATAAAAGCCTTTTGGAACTAGGTGGGACCTGAGCTGACACAAGTCAGTGGCCATTCTGCTTTTCCCCTCTGTTAACATCTTTCCTTGCCCCTGGACTGGCCTATTCTCCTCTCTTCTGTCTCGTCACCCCAGTTCTACGCCAGAACCTCTCATCTTTAGGATGCATTGGCTGGGAAACAAGGCAAGGAGAACAGTCCAGGGACCACCCCTAAACCCTTGATGCAGGCTCCTGAAATAAACCACCACACATTAATTCCTTAGGACTCGGTAAGTAGGAGAAAGGGGCTCCTCCTCCTCCACATCTCCCATTCCTCCTCTGTTCATTTGCTCCTCCAAAAATCTTGGCATGAGGTTGGGATTTCCCCTGAAACCAGAACGGTGGTCTGCAAGTTGAAGTCTGAGAAGCTAAGCTGAAGCAAGACCGCTTAGTCTGCTTAGCTCACATTCTTTCCCACACACACCCCGCAGGATTATGTTGTTAAGGTTTCACTATGACTCTGAAGTGGCAGTCACACAGCGACAACAGGTATTGTGATATTGGTAAAGATTACCTTGATGTTATTTTCTATGATGATTCTCTCAGATATTTTGTTAAAATGAAAATCACCTTTCTATTGTTTAAACATTTTGGATTGTTAGAATGAAGACTACTCTGATGTTACTTCCTGTCAGATAAAGTTAAAATTTTCTAAGTCGGTGTCCTTGTATTTCATTATAAAAGTTATTAGAACTATAACTGAGGTAGAACAGAATTGAGAGGCTACTCTCACTATTCTTCAGAATCATCGGCCTTCTGACAGATAAAGCTTGTTTGAATCTAAATCCTGTCTCTTCATATTGGCTGGAAAATGGCAGGCAGTTGGACCCATTTTGTCCAGTAACACCGTAAGATCTGTGATCAATGTCCCAATGCCCCCCAACACCTTCCACCTGAGGGGCAGGGTTGGGATTCTCTGGACTTTGTCCTTTCGGCTCATCGGGATGTCCTGTCTCCCCAGTGGTGAGCCTCCGCTCCATCCCTCCTCCTTACCTCCCAAGCCAAGGCAGTTATTATTCCGTACCCCTCTGAGACACACTACTGCGTTGTCTTCTCAAAAGACCTGGGCAGTCTGGGTTTAAAAGAAGACATCAAGGGCGGCACCTGTGGCTCAGTGAGTAGGGCGCCAGTCCCATATACCGAGGGTGGCGGGTTCAAACCCGGCCCTGGCCAAACTGCAACAAAATATAGCTGGGTGTTGTGCTGGGCGCCTGTAGTCCCAGCCACTTGGGAGGCTGAGGCAAGAGAAGCACCTAAGCCCAGGAGCTGGAGGTTGCTGTGAGCTTGTGATGCCACAACACTCTACCGAGGGCGATAAAGTAAGACTCTTGTCTCTACAAAACAAAAAAGAAGACATCAAACTGAAACAATTTCTCTACAACACTGCCAGGTCCCAATATACACTTGATGATGGAAAACAATAGCACGAGAATAAAATATTTGATTTAAACATTCTCAGTGGTCTTCAAAATTTCATAACTCCCAACAGCAAGTGATCTGGTGTCCCCTATCTTCAAGTTTCTTCTTCCTTTGGGGTCATCCTTTACTCTGCCAGACCTGTACCATCTTTCAAACTCTTCTTCTCACCCAACAGCCACCTCAACCTTCCACTGCTGACTCTGACTTCAACCTTACAGGCTATCTGTCTCCCACCTTATGTATTCCCAGGCCTGAAACCTTCCATGTTACGGGGCCTAATGTAGCCACACACAAACCCTTCCCATACCTAACACAATGGAGCCTGGTTCAACAATGTGTGGTGCACATGAATGGAAGACTTTAATAAGGAAGCCATGATGCATATGTAATGATACACAGAGGATGTCAAGATTCATGTAATGTATCAGACCAGATTAGAGCAGCATTTAAAAATCTAATTCTGGGCTCGGCGCCTGTGGCTCAACGGGCTAAGGCGCCAGCCACGTACACCTGGGCTGGCGGGTTCGAATCCAGCCCAGGCCCGCCAAACAACAATGACGGCTGCAACCAAAAAATGGCCAGGCATTGTGGCGGGCGCCTGTAGTCCCAGCTACTTGGGAGGCGGAGGCAGGAGACACGCTTCAGCCCAGGAATTGGAGGTTGCTGTGAGCTGTGATGCCACAGCACTCTGCCCAGGGTGACAGCTTGAGGCTCTGTCTCAAAAAAAAAAAACAAAAAACTGTATTACTTAAGACAAACACAATTTGAGAGCATTTACTCTTGTAAAGTAATATGTATGTGTTTCTTCCTCAACACACATGATTATTTAATATTTATGTTCTAAACAATTTTTACATGTTGACTGTATTTAAATTTTTTATCTAAAATATATTCTAGAAATGATTAGTCCAATACCATGCCCACAGCACAGTAAATGTATGAGACATTTCAAATAACTAAATGAAAAAAGTTATAATTTTGGGTTATTTATTAGCTAAGCAAAGGGTGTATATATAGTGGCAAATATCTGTTGCTCTAAATATACGTAAATACTTGCTGTAATGCAGAAACTCATGTAGGTAAAATTACAAATGGAGCTGCTTGGCTCTTCTAAAGAAGAACTTGGATTTACTTTTCTTCATGATATTTTAGTTTGAACCCTAAGAAAATAAGGTTTTTGTTGTTGCTTTTGTGCTGCCATACAAATTCCTTTTATACTCCTCTTGTGCATTATATCTATACTAATCCAATTATTAATGCTTTGTGTCTCTCATTGCTTTACTTAATCCAAGAAAATTAAAGCCGTGATACTCTAAGGAGCAGATGATAATGGGAGCGCCTGTAGTTCAGTGGTTAGGTCATCCGCCACGTGCACTGGGTTTGAACCCAGCCTGGGCCAGCTAAACAAAACAAAACAAAACAAAAAAAATAGCCAGGCATTGTGGCGGGCACCTGTAGTCCCAGCTACTTGGGAGGCTGAAGCAAGATAATCACTTGAGCCCAAGAGTTTGAGGTTGCTGTGAGCTATGACATCATTATTCTGCATCAAATCAACCAATTGCGCACACACACAAAATCCTACATGGTTCCATGTTGGTGAGGTATCTACAGATTAGAAATGGAAATACAACGGTGGCTGCTAGGGGATGGAGGAGGGGAATGTAGGAAATTATTGGTTCCTCGTGAATACAGTTTCAGTTTCCCAAGACAAAAGAGTGGGACAGACTGACGGCAGAGCAATGTGAACAGGCCCCACACAGCTCAGCTGTGTATTCAAAAATGGTTAAACTGGGCAGCGCCTGTGCCTCAGTGAGTAGGGCACTAGCCCCATATAACGAGGGTGGCGGGTTTGAAGCAGGCCCAGCTAAACTGCAACAAAAAATAGCTGGGCGTTGTAGTGGGAGCCTGTAGTCCCAGGTACTCGGGAGGCTGAGGCAAGAGAATCGCCTAAGCCCAGGAGTTGGAGGTTGCTGTGAGCTGTGTGATGCCACGGCACTCTACTGAGGGTGATAAAGCGAGACTCTGTCTCTACCAAAAAAAAAAAAAAAAAGATTAAACTGTGACAAAAATTCTTCACTTAACCAAACTTATATCAGACTCCTGAACCTTCTACTAGGTGCATCTGTGTACTTTTACATAAAATCCAGATTTAGCAAAGAACCATGCTCAGTCTGGCAAGAATCATCTGTTCAATACCTGGTCATTTCTTTTTTGTTTTTTTCTTTTTTGAGATAGAGCCTCAAGCTGTCACCCTGGATAGAGTGCCGTGGCATCACAGCTCGCAGCAACCTCCAATTCCTGGGCTCAAGCTTGTCTCTTGCCTCCGCCTCCCAAATAGCTGGGACTACAGGCGCCCGCCACAACACCCAGCCATTTTTTGGTTGCAGCTGTCGTTGTTTGGCCGGCCTGGGCTGGATTCGAACCCGCCAGCTCAGGTGTATGTGGCTGGCACGTTAGCCCGTTGAGCCACAGGCGCTGAGCCATAATAACAAGCTTTTTAAGAGAAAGATTAGAGTAAGCTGGAATCTACATAGAAAAGAAGTAAATAAACTTCTCTCAAAAAATGTGAAGAAACTGATCTAAATGACACAATGACATATACAAGGAATATTTTCCCTGATCTGGCAATTGCAGAAGTAACTTTACCTTATATTAACAGGACAAATGAGGCAACATTAAAATAAATGATGTCACCCCAGCTAGGTTCAGAGGGCAGGATTCAAGGCCTGCCATCTCTGAATCTGCAAATGCCCCATAATGACCAACGAGTCTCAGAGCACCAATAATACACGAGAGTGAAGATAAAGAAAAAAGGAAGAACTTTAGTCACCCACCGCTGAGCCCCACATAGCCCCTTGGTCTTTTTCTTTCTTTCTTTCTCTCTTTCTCACGCTTTCTCTCTCCCAGTATATAGATGTGTACATGTATATATATAATTCTGGCTCCCATGGAAGTCAGTTCCACCACCAAGAACCAGATGGGGGCCATCTTTTTCAATTTCACATTTTATCTTCGTGACAGTGGTTTGTGGACAGGAAGGGGCTATCAGTATATGGAACTGTGATATTTCCCTGCCTCTCAAGTATAGTATAGATCAACATTTAAATTGGCTTTAAGTTCAGTATGTGGTTCAAAGGAAGCAGAAGTCAACCATTTTGCTGGGGGCGAGGTATACCAGGAGACATAAAGGAGACAATATGGGCTCAGCGCCTGTGGCTCAACAGGCTAAGGCGCCAGCCACGTACACCTGAGCTGGCGGGTTCGAATCCAGCCTGGACCGCCGAACAATGATGGCTGCAACCAAAAAATAGCCGGGTGTTGTGGTGGGCGCCTGTAGTTCCAGCTACTTGGGAGGTGGAGGCAAGAGACTCGCTTGAGCCCAGGAATTGGAGGTTGCTGTGAGCTGTAATGTCACGGCACTCTATCCAGGGTGATAGCTTGAGGCTCTGTCACAAAAAAAAAAAAAAAAAAAAAAGGAGACAATATGCAGAGGACCCTGGAAGACCCAAAATTTCCTGAACCATTTCCAGAATGTGAACATCCTCAATACATTTCATTTCTCAGGGATCCCAGGACAAAAGCTCAGAGCAAGGTGGAAGGGACAGGCTGAGATAATCCTAGGAGTAGGAGTTGTCAAGTGTACAGGGAAGAGCTGAGGAGAGAAGAGATGGTCAGACCTGGGTGAGGCCACACAGGCCCTCCCCCTGGACCTCTGCTTCCCTACTTGTTCTTCTCAGGGGTCATGCCCATTCTGGACAAGGCCAGCAGCAGAGTTCCTCAGCACGATGACGCTGTGCATGAGTGTTAAGGAACAAATAGAAGAGAGAATCAGATACACAAAATCAAGTCATTTTGACTCATGCCAAAGAGGAATCACGGGAACAGATTTGTCCTTCAATCTTCTGCCTTGCTCAGAGTACAGTGTAGGGGGCTGGACTAGTCACTTAAAAGTGATGAAGAGGAATAAAGAAGCAGCGTACCTGAGGAGACATGTTCCTTCCAGTTCCTGCCCAGGTCTGTGGCAGGGCCCCTCCCTAAGGACATAGAGAAGGTTCATTCTAGGCCTCTGGTTTGCCACAGAAACACTACTGTATGACTCCTAAAAGCTTATCAGCACTGGAGATACAGTTGCCTGAGAGACAGAGTAGGACTGTTTTTTAAAAAGTCCAGAAAACTTGTGTACATTACAAAAAAAAACTCAAGAAAGATGAAACTAAAATACAACACCTAAATCTAGGAGAAAACTTAGGAAAAACTCTTCTGGACACTGCCCTGCAAAGTATGTATTACTAAGACCCAAAAAGCAAACACAACAAAAACAAAAGTAAATAAATGAGCCTCAAACTAAAAATCTGCATAGAAAATAAATTTTAAGCAAAGTGAATAGATAACCTACATAATGGTGAGATAGTATACCCCAGAAGCGAGAGGTCTAGGAGAACAGAGGTCTTCTAAAGGAGACCCCAAAGATATACCCACAGGGTCCTTTCCATGGTGACTCAGCTCATAGGAATTTGTAGAAACTTAACTTTCTGCGACCTGGAAATTTCTACTTCTGTGAAAACCTGTAGTTCTGTGGGGCCTGGAACAGCTTCTCCAGCTTGATTTAAACTGACCAGTGAGAAATGTACCCGTGGGTTGGAACTTTTTGACTGTACATAAAAAGGGAAAAACCAAACCAGTCAGGGAGCATGGCCATTTTGAATTATTCTATGCTGTTTGCTCCATGGCTGAATAAAAGCCTTTTTCCTCTTAAATAGAATGTCTGGGTGTTCATTCTCTCCACTGGGCCTCAACAATGGGAAAAAAATATTTCCAAACTATCCAAAAATAGACTAATATCCAAAATCCACAAGGAACTCAAATCAACTAAAAAAAAATAAGCCTATTTTAATAAGCCCATTAAAGGGTGAGGAAAGGAATAAACAGATATTTTCAAAAGGTAGGCCAATGGCCAATAACAATGAAATGAAAATGCTTAACATTGCTAATCATCTGGAAAATGCAAATTAAAATAACTATGAGATATTATTTTACCCACATCAGAATGACCATAACTACCGTGCTATGGGCACCACCCATCAATGATTTCTTTATGGTTGGAGTTTTCTGCTGTATCTCCATTGTGAGTCCTTGGGGGAGTTCTGTTCTGAGTTTCCAAGTTGGCAGGTTTCTTTTGTTGGTTCTTTCTCCTGTGTGTTGTGTTTTTTGTTTGTTTTGTTTTGCTTTGTTTTAATCTCTATGCTAAAAGATTAAGAAGGCACTTCGTTGGAGTTTTTTGGTTGGGATTGAATAGAGAACGATCACTAGCTGGCATTGGATATGACTTTTCTTGACTGAGCATAGCTGGTTCTTGAGTATAAATTAGTCAAGGCTTTTTTTGCTAATATATCTGTTCATATTATAGGAGTGCCATTCTGCATACAAAGTCACATTTTTCTTTTTTCGAGACAAAGGCTCAAGCTGTCACCCTGGGTAGAGTGCCATGGCATCACAGCTCACAGTACCCTCCAATTCCTGGGCTCAAGCGATTCTCTTACCTCAGCCTCCCAAGTAGCTGGGACTACAGGCGCCCACCACAAGGCCTGGCTATTTTTTGGTTGTAGTTGTCATTGTTGTTAGACAGGCCGGGGCTGGATTCAAACCTGCCAGCTCTGGTGTATGTGGTTGGTGACTTTGCCGCTTGAGCTACAGGCACTGAGCCAAAGTCACATTTTTTTGCTGGTTCCAAGATTGTTGTAAATTTTAAATCTCTGATTATAATGTGTCTTGTTTTGGGTCTCTTTATTCTTACTTAGTTTGAGCTTCTTTAAGTTTTATGCTATTTTTGCCTCCACTTTGGAAAGTTCTCAGACATTATTTGTTCCAGTATGCTCCCTACTTATTTTTCTGTCATCACCCATTATAGAACTCACATTATATTTTCCCTTGCTTGATGGTAATACATCCCTTAGGCTCTTTTCACTTTTATTTGTTTTTTTATGTTTTTGTTCTCAACCATAATTTTCAATGTGCTATTATCAGGCTTGCTGAGTTTTTTCCTACTTCATCAAGTCTTCTATTTGACCCTATCTAGTGAACTTTTAAATTCAGTTATTTTATTTTTCAGCCCTATACTTTGTATATTTATTTATTTATTTTAGTTTTAATCCGTTTTAATATTCTCACTTTCTTTGGCTCAGCATCTGTTGCTCAGTGGCTAGAGCGCCAGCCACATACACCAGAACTGGAGGGATCGAATCCAGCTCAGGCCCGCCAAACAACGACAACTACAACCAAAAAATAGCTGGGGGCTCGGTGCCTGTGGCTCAGCGGGCTAACGCACCAGCCACGTACACCTGAGCTGGTGGGATCGAATCCAGCTTGGGTCCGCCAAACAACAATGACGGCTGCAACCAAAAAACGGCTGGGCGTTGTGGCGGGTGCCTGCAGTCCCAGCTACTTGGGAGGTGGAGGCAGGAGACTCGCTTGAGCCCAGGAATTGGAGGTTGCTGTGAGCTGTGATGCCACAGCACTCTATCCAGGGTGACAGCTTGCGGCTCTGTCACAAAAAAAAAAAAAAAAAAAAAAATTGCTAGGTGTTGTGGCAAGCGCCTGAAGTCCCAGCTACTTGGCAGACTGAGGCAAGAGAATTGCTTAAGCCCAAGAGTTTCAGGTTGCTGTGAGCTGTAACGCCACAGCATTCTACCAAGGGTGACACAGTAAGACTGTCTCAAAAAAAAATAAAAAGTAAAAAAATTCTCATTTTCGTTACACATTTTCTCCTTTATTTAGCTGTCTTTGTTCTCATTCAGCTGATAATCTTAAAGACAGACATTTTTAATACTTCTAAAATTGCTTTATAGATCTTCACTTTAGGGTCATTAATATTTTTATCCCTTTATTGGACTGTATTTTTTTATTTCTTAGATGCCTTTTTCCGTTTTGCTGAGATTTT
>CAUYRH010023893.1:0-34413 GCA_963574655.1 Perodicticus potto | reverse complement strand
CCTCAAGCTGTCACTCTGGATAGAGTGCCGTGGCATCACAGGTCACAGCAACCTCCAATTCCTGGGCTCAAGCGAGTCTCCTGCCTCCACCTCCCAAGTAGCTGGGACTACAGGCGCCCCCACAACGCCCGGCCATTTTTTTTTTGGTTGCAGCCGTCATTGTTGTTTGGCGGGACTGGGCTGGATTTGAACCCGCCAGCTCAGGTGTACGTGGCTGGCGCCTTAGCCTGTTGAGCCACAGGCGCCGAGCCGGAACATGTATGTTTATAATAGCCTCTGTTCATCAGTGAGTCACACATCAGTCCAATGTTTACAACTTGGGGACTGCCTATATTTTTGGCACTATTGATTACTGGCTGTGTTGGTTGACGTTCAGGGCATTTTACAATTTCACATTTTCTTCATCTAGAAAAAATAGGGTTAAAATAAAGAAGAATCACACTATACACCTTGCAAGGTTTTAGGACTATAGACTATATATGTAGTCTTTACAGTTTTGCTTTGTGAATAGTAGCTGTATATGAACTGTTACTCATGCTCTCTTACCAACTGGGCATTTAAGCCCAAGGACTATGAAGTTAGAGACTACGTTTAAACTCATTTTTACCTCTAGTAGCTTTTAAAGTGCCCTGTGTTCAGAAGGGCATAAAATTTGATGATGATATAAAAATCATCTTTCATTTTTAAAAAATCTGGCTGATCTCATAGATAAATAATAGAGATGTGGTTTTTATAACATGAGTGCTCAGCAACAAGCACATATTGCCACACATTTTTTGTTTTCTTTGTTTTGCAGGGGGTTTGATGGTTCTTACGTTGAATGGGCTGACCTTGAACTCCTGGGTTCCAGCAATCCTGTCTTAGCCTCCCTGGTAGCTGAAACTACAGGCACACTTTACCACGCCCATCTAATTTTTTTCTTCTTTTTTTAGAGACAAAGTCTCATTATGTTGTCCAGGCTAGTCTCAAACTCTTGGCTTCAAGTGAGCCTCCAATCTTTGGGCTCCCAAAGTGCTGCAATTTTAAATGTGTTTGTTCTGAAATTTACATGGAAATGCAGGTGAATATGCATTCATAGAGGTGAATACCATAATATCTGATATATTTTAAAATACTTGAGAAAATATTGACAAAGCAAATAGAGCAAAATGTTAACATTAATATTTGTAGGTGATGGAAACATGGTTATTCATGTAGTATTTTCTCTTCTGTATGCCTAAAATTTTTTTCTTTTTCTTTTACTTTTTCTTTTTTTTTCTTTTCTTTTGAGAAAGTCTCACTCTGTTTCCCTGGGTAGAGTGTAATGGCATCATCCTAGCTCACAGCCACCTCAAACTTCTGGACTCAATTGATCCTCCTGCCTCAGCCTCCTGAGTAGCGGGGACTTCAGGCATTTGCCATAATGCCCGGCTAATTTTTTTTTGTTTTTGGTAGAGACTGGTCTTGTTCTTGCTCAGGCTGGTCTTGAATTCCTGAGCTCAGGCAATCCTCCCATCTCCGCCTCCCAGAGTACTAGGGTTATAAGCATGAACCCCAGTGCCTGGCCCTCTTTGAAATCCTGTTTGCACTCCCCAGATGTTGATGAAAAAGACTTTTTCTTTTTGGAGACAGAGTCTCTCTATACTGCCTTGGGTAGAGTGCTGTGGCATCACAGCTCATAGCAACCTCCAACTCTTGGGCTTAAGTGATTTTCTTGCCTCAGCCTCCCAAGTAGCTGGGACTACAGCTGTAGCTGTGCCTGCCATAATGCGCAGCTATTTTTGTTGTTGTTGTTGTTGTTATATAAAATACAAAGATATACAAAATATCTTTGGTTCCTGTAGGACTGGTTTAGCTATTTTCATCTAACACAGAGGCTAACACCACTTAACACCATCATTCCTAATTAACAGAACATCAGCTTCCTCTTACTTAGCAATTGTAGTACAAGATAGGCAAACAGGAGGAAGATTAAGATTCAGAGGCACTATCATGTTGATTGTCATGTTCCTTAATAGGTGTTTTTAAGGCGAAGTTGTGGTGTTTTTTTTGTTTGTTTGTTTGAGACAGAGTCTCAAGATATGGCCCTGGGGAGAGTGCTATGGTGTCAGCTCACAGCAACTTCCGACTCCTGGACTTAAATGAATCTCTTGCCTCAGCCTCCTGAGTAGCTGGGACTACAGGTGCCCTCCACAACGCCTGGCTATTTTTTGGTTATAGTTGTCACTGTTTGACAGGCCCAGGCCAGATTCGAACCTGCCAGCTCTGGTGTATGGGGCTGGCGCCTTAGCTGCTTGAGCTATAGGCGCCAAGCCTGTTTGTTGGTTTTTTGAGGCAGTCTTGCTCTGTTGCCTGTTGCACTCATGCTAGAGTGTTGTGGCATCATCTTAGTTCATAGCAATCTCAAACTCTTGGGCTGAATTGATCTCCTGCCTCAGCCTCCCGAATACCTAGGACTATATAGGTGCCTGCCACTAAGGCAGAGTTTTAATTGAGGTAGTGGTGGGTATTAATCTCACTGTCTTACCATATCCTGTGTTGTTAATGACTCAGAATCCATCTAGGAAATTGACTGTTGTGAAGGCTAGCTGTTAAATGGCTAGTTTTTCTCATAATGTCTGATCATGAGGACTGTCAGTTTAGTGAAGGATCTGGAATTGGAATGTAGCTCTATCATTACCTGGGACTATAGGCTTTATTAGAGATACCAGTTTGTAGAGTTTCTGCAAGTCCCATTTTCACAAGATTTTAATAAGGAAAGGTCTTTATGTTTTGCTCTCTGCCTTGTAGATTATTTTGTTTCATTGGCCTTTATAAAGACCCATTGTGCATCAGTTATCCAAGAACTAGTTTCCCCTTCAAAAAAGGTAGATATTGATTGGGTGGCTCCTATGGCTCATCGAGTAGGGCGTCGGCCCCATATACCGAAGGTGGCGGGTTCAAACCCAGCCTCGGCCGAACTGCAAAACAAAAAGATAGCCGGGCGTTGTGGCGGGCGCCTGTAGTCCTTCCTAGTCGGGAGGCTGAGGCAAGAGAATCGCCTAAGCCCAGGAGTTGGAGGTTGCTGTGAGCTGTATGACACCATGGCACTCTGCCGAGGGCAAATAAAGTGAGACTCTGTCTCTACAAAAAAAAAAAAGTAGATATTGAAAATTAACAACAAAAAAATGTTGTTGGGCAGCACCTGTGGCTCATTGAATAGGGTGCCGGCCCCATATGCTGACAGTGGCGGATTCAAACCCGGCCTCTGCCGAACTGCAAAACAGAAAAATAGCCAGGCGTTCTGGTGGGCGCCTGTAGTCCCAGCTACTCGGGAGACTGAGCCAAGAGAATCGCCTAAGCCCAGGAGTTGGAGATTGCTGTGAGCTGTGTGACGCCATGGCACTCTACCGAGGGTGATAAAGTGAGACTCTGTCTCTACAAAAAAAAGAAATGTTGTTTTATGAAATAGGCCACAGTGGATCGAGAGTGGCTATTGAGGCAGAGTATACAATTCCCATAGTTAGCAGAGATAGTTAGCTTCCCATAGTAAGTGAAGAATCAAGTTGAAGAACAACTGACTTAGAAAAAAGCAGGTTGGGAACAGGGATCATTGAGGTAATTATGATCCAAGAAGTCAGTGAGGAAGCTATAGCAACAATGCATGCTGAGCAAAAGTAGGCCCTGAGCTGAGGGTGCAGGGCCTTAGAACCATGTCCCCCTAATGCTTGTGGTCAGAGGCCCACAGTAGACCTTGCAAGGGTAGATATGTTAAGATCACCACAGGTATGAACAGAATGTACTATGCAACCCCGGGGCAGTATTCTGCTCTGTGCCCTGAATTGCATAGCTGTAATTTTACCTAAAGTTAGCACCATTTTTCACCTCAGTAGGTAAGACAAAAATCTCTCAGCTTCACTCTATGGAAAACAGTCTGTGACTTTATGATTATTGTAACTAAGTGTTCTTTTTCATTTTTAACTTGGTTGCCATCTACGGACCCTGAATTGGAATGTAGGTCTATTTAGAATTTGCAAAAGTGTTTATAGCAGCTTTCCTCAATAGAATCAGTCCCAAGCAATGTATCTCAGAGTATAAAGGTTCTATGATAGAATGAATCCAGGAAACATTTAATATTATATCCCCTCTTGGAGATTTGCAGTATATATTAGCATACTGAAAGGTTTTGTGAGTTTTACAGTAAAGAAACCTATTTAACCCAATGATTTCTAAATTTTTCTGACTCTAGAATTTTTTTTTGTTAATACCTACCAGCTTTCTTTTGTACTATTATTTATTTTTTCTTCCAGCTTTATTGATACATAATTGATGAATGAAAGTTATATATATTCACAGTGTACAATGTGATAAATTGATAGGTGTCTACATTGCAAAATGAATACCACAATGAAATTAACACATCCATCACCAAAGTTAGTTACCATTTGTGTGTGTACGAGTGGTGAGGACACTTAAGACGTACTCTCTTAGCAAGTTTCAAGTGAACAGTATTCTGACTTTATTTCTTAAACAACTGTGGGAACAGAATATACTCCTGGAAATGAGAATGAGTAGAAGAGATGTAGATTATTATTAATAGTTTGCTAGCTCTGTGATTTAGAGGAAAGTTCAAACCCTCATTTAGGGAATAGATAAACCAAAGAAAGAGCTTAATAATGACAGTCTGGGGTAGCACCTATAGCTGGGTGGCCTCTGTAGCTCAAGCAGTTAAGGTACCAGCCACATATACCAGAGCTGGCGGGTTTGAATCCAGCCTAGGCCTGCCAGACAATGACAACTACAACCAAAAAATAGCTAGGCGTTGTGGCGGGCACCTGTAGTCCCAGATACTTGGGAGGCTGAGGCAAGAGAATCGCTTAAGCCCACAGCCCTGTGAGCTGTGACGCCACTGCACTCTACCCAGGGCCATAGCTTGAGGCTCTGTCTCAAAAATAATAATATAATAATAATAATGACAGTCTATTCTATTTTCCTGAAGAGGTGGGTGTATTTCGGCTTTTGTCGCTTGCAAATAACAGGGTGATGAGGATATCTCACATTTGTATTTTAAGAGTTACAAAACTAAAAAAAAAAATTAAAATTAAAAAAAAGAGTTACAAAACTTACATGTCTACAATTAGAACTCTGTGAAGTAGAAAAGTAAATACCATCCCCTTTTTACAAAAGAAGACTTGGAGACTAAATGGTTTGTCTCCAGGTCACATAACATGACTAGTATGTAGTAAAATTGGTATATCTAGAACTCTGGGCTTTAGGCCCAAAATCCAAGACTTATGCCCACATCACTAAAGTAGTTGTCCACATCTATGCTAAGGAGGATTTCTTTCATAGGAATATATACTTTCTCTGATTTTGCACTTTTAAATACTGTGAGTAGGGGAAGCATTACACTTTCTTATTCACTTCTTTTTCTTTTTAATAATACTTATAGTTGCATTTCTACCCCTGGGTTCTTTTTTGTGTTTGCTACTTCCTGCAGCAGCTGAGTGGAGAGTACAGTCTGGATATAACAAACACCCAGTTTGTCTCTAGGTGTGACTTCTGGTCACAGAGGATCAAACCTTGCACTTTATTAAATTTCAGATTTCTCTTATAAAACGCTTCCTTCTCTTATAAAACAGGCTGGATGCGGTGGCTCATGCTAGTAATCCTAGCATTCTGGGAGGCTGAGGTAGGTGGATAGCTTGAGCTCACAAGTTCAAGACCAGCCTGAGCAAAAACTGACACCCGGGCTCTACTAAAAAATAGAAAAACTAAGGCAAGAGGATTGCTTGAGCCCAAGAGTTGGCGGTTGCTGTGAGTGACGAAAGCACAGCACTCTACCTAGAGGGACAGCTTGAAATTCTTGTCTCAAAAAATAAATAAATAAAGGACGGCGCCTGTGGCTCATCGAGTAGGGCGCCGGCCCCATTTATCGAAGGTGGCTGGTTCAATCCCGGCCTCGGCCAAACTGCAAAACAGAAAAATAGCCGGAAATTGTGGCGGGCATCTGTAGTCCCAGCTACTTGGGAAACTGAGGCAAGAGAATCACTTCAGTCTAAGAGTTTGAGGTTGCTGTGGGCTGTGTCGCCATGGCACTCTACCCAGGGCAACAGCTTGAGTCTATCTCAAAAAAAAAAAGAAAGAAAGAAAATTCTTCCAAATATGACTTTAGAACCTACTGTGTCTAACCTTTTGTGGTTTTGACTTTCAATTTCATGAATTTAGCAAACATTTATTGAGGCCTGACAGCCAGCTACAGTCCACCCGGCTGTACATATTCTTTCCCAACATTTTATTTAAAAACTTTTCAAGCTCTGTGCCTATATCTCAGCAGCTAGGGTACTAGCCACATACACCAGGGCTGGCAGGTTCTAACCCAGCCGGGGCCTGCCAGACAACAATGGCAACTATAACAACAGCAACAAAAAGATAGCCAGGCCTTGTGGCAGGCACCTGTAGTCCCAGCTACTTGGGAGGCAGAAGCAAGAGAAGAATTGCTTAAGCCCAAGGGTTTGAGGTTGCTGTGAGCTATGACTCTATAGCACTTCACTGAGGGCAACATAGTGAGACTATCTCAAAAAACCAAAAAATTTTTTCTCAGGCTGTGGCTCAGCACCGGTAGCAAAGTGGTTACGGTGCCAGCCACATGCACCAAGCCTGGCAGGTTCAAACTTGGCCCTGGCCAGCTAAACCAACAATGACAACTTGGAAAAAAAAAAAAAAAAAACAAGCCGGGCGTTGTGGCAGGCCCCTACAATCCCAGCTACTTGGGAGGCTGAGGCAAGAGGATCGCTTAAGCCCAAGAGTTGGAGGTTGCTGAGAGCTGTGACGCCACGGCACTCTACCAAGGGCAACAAAATGAGACTCTGTGTCAAAAAAACAAAAACAAAAAAATGTTTTTCATCTTCTCTGGGTGGTGGCATGGCTGTTGGCTCGCGAAGATGCAGCTCAAGCTGATGGAGATTAACCCTGACATGCTGAACAAGTACTGGCTGGGCTGGGGGTCACCGGGCAGTGGCGCTTCACAGAGGTGCTGGGGCTGGAGGAGGAGTCTCTGGGCTCAGTGCCAGCGCCTGCCTGTGCGCTGCTGCTGCTGTTTCTGCTCACGGCCCAGCACGAGAACTTCAGGAAAAAACAAATCGAGGAACTGAAGGGACAAGAAGTTAGTCCTAAAGTGTACTTCATGAAGCAGACCACTGAGAACTCGTGTGGTATGATCGGAGCTGTGGCCAACAACCAAGACAAACTGGAATTCAAGGATGGATCAGTCCTGAAATAGTTTCTTTCTGAAACAGAGATGTCTGCTGAGGACAGATCCAAGTGCTTTGAAAAGAATGAGGCCATCTAGGTAGCCCATGATGCCATGGCATAGGAAAGCCAATGTTGGGTAGATAACAAAGTGAATTTTCATTTTATTCTGTTTAACAACGTGGACAGCCATCTCTATGAACTTGATGGATGAATGCCTTTTCCAGTGAACCATGGTGCCAGTTCAGAGGACTGCCTGTTGTAGGATGCAGCCAAGGTCTGCAGGTAATTCACTGAGCATGAGCAGGGAGAAGTCCGCTTCTCTGCTGTGGCCCTCTGCAAGGCAGCCTAATGCCCTGCAAGAGGGAGTTGTCTCTTTTCCCTTCGATGTGAAGATATATACCTCCTCGCTCAGTCTAAAATGAGCCAGTATTTGTGAAACACAGCTGTTCTCCTTCCATTCTGCAGACATGCTCTTCCCCTTAGCCACACCCAAGCAGGAGCTGTCCATCAAGCCAAGTTTGGTGTGAGCTTCAGATGGTGAAGCATTTCCCCTCGTCATATGTCTTATACCTAAATATCTAATGCTTTAAATGGCTTATTTCAGTTTGTGTCTATAAGTTAAAGCCTTGGATGTGGTTTAATTGCTTGTCCTTAAAAAAAATAAACCTTTTCTGCTGGTAAGAAAAAAAAAAGGGCAGCGCCTGTGGGTAGGACGGCAGCCACATATACCGGGAGTGGCTGGTTTGAACCCCGCCCCCGCCAAACTGCAACAAAAAGTAAATAAATAAATAAATAAATAGCCAAGTGTTGTGGCGGGCACCTGTAGTCCCAGCTACTCGGGAGGCAGAGGCAAGAGAATTGCCTAAGCCCAGGAGTTGGAGGTTGCTGTGACACCACAGCACTCTACCAAGGGCGATAAAGTGAGACTCTGCCTCATAAAAAAAAATTTTTTTTTCCAGGCTGGGCATAGTAGCTCATACCTGTAATCCTAGTACTATGGGAGGCTGAGGTGGATGGATTACCTGAGCTCACAGGTTTGAGATTAGCCTGAACCAGACCCAGACCTTGTCTCTAAAAATAGCCGGGTGTTGTGATGGGTGCCTGTAGTCCCAACTACTTGGGAGGCTGAGGCAAGAGAATTGCTTGACCCCAAGAGTTTGAGGTTTCTGTGAGCTATGGTTTTCACAGCACTCTACTGAGGGTTACAAAGTGAGACTCTGTCTCAAAAGAAAAAAAAAAAAGAAATGTTCAAACATGCAGAAAAATTGAAAGAATCATTCAATGAACATCATATAACTATCACCTATATTTTGTATTAATACCTAATATGTTACCTTATTTTTTATCACATCTATATTCATCCATCACTTCATCTTATTTTTGATGCTTTTCAAAGTACTCCTAAATACTTGAAGATTAACTAGAGTTCAGTATTGACAGTTCCATTTTTGTTTTTATGTTTAGCTTTTTGTATGCCAAGCACATGATAGGTGATTACCAAATGTCTGTTAAATGTGTGAATGGCTCAGTCAGATCAAAAAATGATAGGAGTCTGCACATTCATGAAAGTGGTAGATCCCTATGTAGTTTGGAAAAGCCATTTCATGTCTGCTGTCTTGATAGTCTCAAAAGAAAATTCCTCCCAACTTATCTTCCCTTTACCACATTACACGTATACAGGATCCCACACGAACCTGTGTTACAATATTCCATTCTCAGAGGTAAAACATTCCAATATTAGAAGTCAGTAAGAAAGAAACTTTTTAGGAAAATTAGACCAGAATAAGTTGGCACTTCTCTTCTTGGTAGTGATGAATCAGGAAGCTTTGGTGTCCTCAACAGTGATAGAAACAAGGGGCAGCTGGCTCAGATTTAAAGGAAGATTTAAGAAAAAATTGTGGCCTAGCCAAGCTGTTATCTACATAGCTCTGTCACTCTTAGGCTAACCAGTGGGTTAAAGAGTTAACAATTTCTGCCTGTCCCATTTTCCAGACCAGCTGATAATCTATGCCCTTAAAGAAGCCTTTCCTTACCATTCCAGCACACAGTAATTGCTTCATATTCAGAACTCATTGTAATTTACCTGGCATTGCCTTGGGAGATTTTGTTTTATTTAACTTATTTTTTAAAATAACCTTTTATAGGCCAGGTGCAGTGGCTCATCCCTGTAATCCTAGCTTTCTGGGAGGCTGAGGTGGGTGGATTGCTTGAGCTCACGAGTTCGAGACCAGTCTGAGCAAAAGTGAGACCCATCTTTAAAAATAGCCAGGCGTTGTGGTAGGCACCTATAGTCCTAGCTACTTGGGAGGCTGAAGCAAAAGGATTGCTTAAGCCCAAGAGTTTTGAGGTTGCTGTGAGCTATGACACCATGGCATTCTACTGAGGGCAACAAAATGAAACTGTCTGTCTCAAAATAAATAAAAGAATTTTTATTATTAGTATTAAAGCAGTACATGTTCACTGTCTTTACCAATTTCTTAAAAATTAGAAAGTTGAGACAAGTCATATAATTAGAAAATAAAAACATCGCATCTCTACTTTTCAGAGATCACTGCTGAAAACAGCTTAGTACAAATCTTTAGGGACCTTTTTCTAGGCATGTGTAAATTATACATCTATAATTGTTTGAAACCAAAATCATATATGTTACATGTACTATTTTGTAACCTACTTATTTTATTTATTTATTTATTTTTTTGAGACAATCTCACTATGTGCCCTCGGTAGAGTGTCGTGGCGTCACAGCTCATAGTAACCTCCAGCTCTTGGGCTTAAGCGGTTTTCTTGCCTCAGCCTCCCAAGTAGCTGGGACTACTAGTGCCTGGTACAACGCCCAGCTATTTTTTTTTTTTTTTTTTTTGCAGTTGTCATTGTTGGTTTAGCTGGCCCGGCTGGGTTCAAACTCACCATCCTCAGTGTATGTGGCTGGCGCCATAACCACTGTGCTATGGGCGCCGAGCCTGTCACCTGCTATCAGTGATCTCCATCTTTCTATTACAGTGATTTTTCATTATTGCAATTCTAAATCATATTCAGATTTACCCAGTTGACCTCAAAAGATGTCCTTTGCAGTTGCTTTATACATCAGGATCTAATCCAGGGTCATGCATTATGTCTGGTCCTTTAAGTGTTATTCATTCTGGTGTAATCCTTTTCCTTTTTATGTCAATGACATGGTGAAGAAACTGGGCCACTTTTCCTGTGGAGAGTTCCAGGTTTTGGATTTGTCTGAATGCCTCCTCATAGTAATACTTTGCTCATTCTTCTATTCCCTGGCATTTCCTTTTAACTGGAGGTTATATATAAGGGCTCGAAGGATTTAGGTTAAACATTTTTGGCTAGAAGATGTGCATTTCTGATATGCTACATCACGTGACACATAGCTGATTGTGTCATCCCCAGCAATGCTGAATTTGACCCCTAGACTGTGATAGTGACATGAGATCCTCCATTGTTCAGTTTTGTTTTCCCCCATTTGACAAAATCTATGGAGTGTTCAGACATTTGACTTTTTATTTTTTTGGAGACAGTCTCACTTTGTCACCCTTGGTAGAGTGCCATGGTGTCACAGCTCACAGCAACCCCAACATCTTGGGCTCAAGTGATTCTCTTGTCTCAGCCTCCCAAGTAGCTGGGACTACAGGCACCTGCCACAACGCCTGGCTATTTTTAGAGATGAGATCTCACTCTGGATCAGTCTGGTCTTGAACCTATGAGCTCAGACAATCTACCTGCCTTGGCCTCCCAAGTGCTGGGATTATAGGCATGAGCCACCACTCCTGGCCAGCCATTGACTTTTGAAAGGTTCTTTTAAAACCACCAAATACTGAAACACAATTTTTCATCTTTTGTGGTCATGGAGCATTTTAACGAAAATAGCGTATCACCAACTAAATTTTCACATGTCCCTTATAACTTTGTTTTTTATTGTCTTTGTTATTAAATCATAGCTGTGTACAATATTGCAATCAAGGGGTACATTGTGCTGGTTTCATATACAATCTGAACTATTTTCATCAAACCCTTATAACTTCTTGTTCTGATTTTGAAAAGTGAACCAGTATTTGTTGTAGACTAATAGAAATTATACTTTATCTCTTAAGAATGAATTAGGATGAGATCTGCCATCTGTAGAAATGACAAACTTAAGGGTCATCTTTTAATGAGTACGGATTTGTATTGAAAATACAATCAAGTTTACTTAAGTGTAACTCAGGAAGGCATGACTGGACTTTATTTTTAATTAAAACTGTGGGCCGGGAGCAGTGGCTCACGCCTGTAATCCCAGCACTTGGGAGGTGGAGGCAGGTGGATTGCCTGAGCTCACGGGTTTGAGACCACCTGGCCAGAGTGAGACCCCATCTCTAAAATGAGGTTGCTGTGAGCCATGACACCACTGTACTCTACCGAGGGCAACAAAGTGAGACTCTGTCTCAAAAAAAAATAAATAAAAATCTTCATTAAAAACTACAATATGCAGAAGGAGCATAAAACATAAATATATATATAATTGAAACATTGTAATAAAAGTGTACAGCCCTGTAACCACCATGTAAATCAAGAAATAGAACATTCCTAGTGCAACTTTATTTCCCTTTTACCAATATAACTTCCCCTTCTCCCCAGAGGAACCACCATCCTGAACTTTATGGTAATCATTTCTTTCCTTTGTGTTACAATGAGTTTTACCTGCTAAGAATATAGCCATAAATAATACCATTTTGTTTTTCCTCTCCTGGAATTTTACATTAATGGAATCATACTGTGTGAATTATTTTGTATCTGATTTCTTTAGCTTAACATTTTATTTTTACAGTTCATCCATATTGATGCATGCAGCTTAGTTAATTCATTTGCTTTGGTGTATTATATTTTGTTACATGAATATTAACAAATCTATTTTACTGATGTTGATTGTTTTTATAGGTATTAGCTATTAACAATCTGCTATAAACAATCTTGGTCTGGTACACACAAGGACACATTTCTATAGGATATACACTGAGGAAATTGTTGGGTACATAAATCTTTGATAGCTTCTCCAGTTATTTTCTAAGGATAGAAAGATTTCTAGCAGTAAAATCAGTATCAGAATATGTAACCGTGAAAGGTGATTTCAGGACTTCTATGAATGTACTCTATTATCAGGATAGCCTTTAATTATTTTTGTTACTGTATAAACCAGTAACAATTTGTTCAGTGGAAATAAGCTATAGAATCAGTAAGCAATTCTCTTGCACTGGGAGTGTTAGACTTATATTTTTTTTAATTTCCTCTGGAAATACATTTCTTTCATGTTGCCTAACCCCCTTTCTTTTGAGTTTACATAGTAATTAGGCCAGTCACCTGGGCTAATAGCTTAGAACTATTGGTGAACATAATTGCACAGAAATATCATGTATCAAAGTTCACTGTGATCAAATGTATAATAAAAGAATTCAGTATGCTTTACTTGAGGATTCACTTTACAGAACTTAAGTTCTATTAATTGAAAGTTTTAATATACATCGTTTTTTTTTTGTTGTTATTGTTCCGTGGGTTTTTTTTTTAAACAGAGTCTCACTATGTTGCCCTTGGTAGAGTGCTGTGGCATCACAGCTCACAGCAGCCTCCAACTCTTGGGCTTAAGCAATTCTCTTGCCTCAGCCTCCCAAGTAGCTGAGACTACAGGCATCAGTGTTGGCAGCACTATATAGACAACTCAGGAAGGTTTCATACCTTGGGATGTCAGTGTCTCACAGTTGTCTTCATGTTGACATGTGGCAGTGTCTTGCTGAGTGGTATTCATTATTGTCATTGTCTGTTTTTGTGTGCTGACGAGAGAATGTCAGAGCTTGAATTAGAGCAACGAACAAACATTAAATTTCTTGTTAAAGTTGGCAAGAGTGGAAGTGAAATCAGGAACATGTTAATCCAAGTTTATGGGGAAAATAGCACCATACAAATAGATTATACGTTTTTCTGAGAGGAGAGAAATCATCACTGATAAAGAGAGGTCAAGACAAGCAGTAACAAGTAGAATTGACAAAAACATTGCAAAAATTGCTGAATTGTGCATCAAATCCTTGGCTGTCTATGAGAAGCACAACAGACAAAGTAAACATCAATAGAGAAACAGGAAAATCTTAAACTGAAAATCTTGGAAAAAGAAAGCTCCTGAAGGAGCTCACTGATCAACAAAAGCAAAGGAGAGTCGAAGTTTTTGCCAAGACCTTTTGGAGAGGCTAGATGATGTTTTGGGCTCTGTTGTCATTGGTGGTGAAACAAGGGTGTACCAATACAACCCTGAAACAAAGCATCAAAGTGCACAATAGAAGTCAGCCAATTCTCCACCACCGTAACCATTACATCAGTACAAATCGAGAGTCAAAACAGTGTTGTTGGCCAGGCATGATAACTCATGCCTGTAACCCTACCACACTGGGAAGCCAAGGTGAGAGGATCACTTAAGCTTAGGATTTTGAAACCAGCTTGACCAAGAAGATCCTGTTCCTGTCCCCACTAAAATGCCTGGATGTCATGGTGGATGCCTGTTGTCTCGGTTACTCAGGAGGCTGAGCCAAGAGGATCACTTGAACCCAGGAGTTTAAGGTTGCTGGGAACTAGGCTGACTCCACAGCACTCTACCTAGGGCACATGGTGAGACTTTGTCTCAAAAAAAGAAGAAGATGATCCGGGCACAGTGGCTCACACCTGGAATTCTAACACTCTGGGAGTCCGAGGCAGGTGGATTGCCTGAGCTCACAGGTTCGAGACCAGCCTGAGCCAAAGCAAGACCTCTTCTCTAAAAATAGCTAGGCATTGTGGCAGGTGCCTGTAGTTGGGGAGGCTTTGGCAAGAGAATTGCTTGAGCCCAAGAGTTTGAAGTTGCTGTTAGCTATGACGCTGTGGCACTCTACCCAGGGCAACAAAGAAAAAAATAAAAGAAGCTCGGCACTCATAGCTCAATGATAATGGCACTGGCCGCATATGCCGGGGATGGCAGTTTCGAAGCTGGCCCTGCCTGCTAAACAACAATGACAACTGCAAGAAAAAATTGCTAGGTTTTGTGGCATGCGCCTGTAGTCCCAGCGACTTGGAAGGCTGAGACAAGAGAATCACTTAAGTCCAAGTGTTTGAGGTTGCTGTGAGCTGTGGCACCACGGCACTCTATCTAGCGAGGGTGACATAGACTCTGTCTAACAAAAAAGAATGAAAAGAAAGCAATGTTGCTAACCTTTTTGATATCAGGATTATTTATTATAAATTTGTACCAACTAGACAAACAGTTAACCAAGTTTACTATTGGAAGTGCTGAAAAGGCTCTGTGAAAAAGTTAGATGAAAACAATGTGAACTTTTTGCCAACAACTCATGGTTCTTGCATAATAACAATACACCAGCTCACACGGCCATGTGTGTGAGGGAGTTTTATCCAGTAAATAAATAGCCATATTGGAAAACCTTTTTAATCCTAAGATAAAGGAAATATTGAATATTGGAAAGAAAACATTCAATATTGAAATATTGAAAAGAAGACATTTTGATGATATTCAGTATATCAAGGGTAAAACAGTGACATCTCTGATGGCCATTTTAGAAAAAGAATTCTAAAATGGCTTTGAAGGGTATAAGCACTGATGTCAGTGCATAGCTTCTGGGTTAGGGTTCCAGGAGGAGTACTTGGAAGGTAACCATAGTGATATTCAGCAAAGAGGTATGTAGCACTTTTTCTAGGATGAGTTCATGAACTTAATTGTTAGACCTTGTACATCATTCTTGTTCATCTGGTGAGCCAGCAACAGTTAGTTAGGAATGGAACCCAAAGATAGGTGATCCCTGTTGCAAACATTTTTCAATAAGCCAGTGATTCTTAACCTGTTTTCTATCAAGACACATGCTCAGATGCTTCTATAACCTTCAGTTTGCCCAGAGGGCTACCTGTATCTATACCTTTTCTCTCTCCCCCACTTGAGAAAATATAGTGAGCACTTTGAACTTGCTCTTTTTTTTTTTTTTTTTTTGAGGCAGTTTTGCGTGTTGCCCACTGCAACCTCACACTCCTGGACTCAAGTCATCCATCTGTCTTAGCCTCCTGAGTAGCTGGGACTACAGGCAACTCGCTACCACACCCAGTTAATTTTTCCATTTTTAGTAGAGATGGCTTCTCTTGCTCAGACTGGTCTTGAACTCCTAAGGTCAAGCAATCTTCCCGCCTCGGCCTCCCAGAGGGCTAGGATTACAGATGTGAGCCATCGTGCCCAGCTTGAATTTGCTCTTAGTGATACTTTTTGAAATAAAGAATTTACTTTGTTATCAGTAATAACAAATGACTTGCAACATACCTCACAACTGATAATGACCAAACACTTTCATACGTGCTTCCCCCCACCCCCAAAATGGCACATGTAAGTTGTTAGAAGTCTTTTAGTACATTTGAGTTCTTAAATCTAAATATCAAGACCAGACTCCATGGTTTACGGCTGTAATCCCAGCACTCTAGAAGGCTGAGGCGGGTAGATTGCCTGAGCTCAGGAATTCGAGACCAGGCTGAGCCAGAGGAAGACCCTGTCAAGACCCTGTCTCTAAAAATAGCTGGGCGTTGTTGTGGACTCCTGTAGTCCCAGCTACTTGGGAGGCTGAGGCAAGAGGATCACTTGAGCCCAAGAGTTTGAGGTTGTTGTAAACTATGATGCCACAACATTCTACCAAGGGTGATAAAGTGAGACTCTGTCTCAAAAAAAATAAAAATAAACCAAAAGAACCTCCAAACAGTCTCTGTCTTCCCACAAGCTCACATCAAATTTATTCTCACTGTTGACTTTTTTTTTGGTGGGTGGGTGGGGAGAGGTGGCAGACAGGATCTCACTCTCTTGTTCCTGCTAGAGAGCAATAGCACCATCATAGCTTATTGCATCCTGGAACTCCTAGGCTCAGGTGATCCGTCTGCCTCAGCTGGGCATACAGCTGCATGGCACCACACTCAGCTAATTTTTCTACTTTTTAGTTGCGATGAGGTCTCACCATGGTCCCCAGGCTGGTCTTAAACTCATGGGCTCAAGCAATCCTCCCACCTTGGCTTCACAAAGTGCTAGGATTGCAGGTCTGAGACCATGTGTGTGACCTCATTGTTGATTTTCTTTAAATCTTTTTTTTTTTTTTCAGTTGATTGACTGTTGTGAGCCAAGACCTTTCTGAATACTGGAGAGTTGTAAAAGACATCAAGCCACCCTTTCCTTTGAGGAGCCTATACTTTAATGCTAGTAATAAAGCTTATTTGGGGAAAATAAACGTGTCATAGTGGGAAGTCACTTAGCCTCTTTGAAGTTCAGTTTCCTCATTTAAACAGTGAATTTCCAATACCTGTAAGATATTATTGTGAGGATTTAATAGAAGAATTTATACAGTAGCAATTGGCATTGGTGCCTGGTTCATAGTAGGTACTCAGTATAACTGTTAATTAGACTCTCATCTAGAGAACCACGTAAGATACTATCATTAGATGCTTAAGTTATATGAAGGCTATTTTAAAAGATATTGAGACAAAAGCAAGAACTGAGTTTAGTTTATTAGAAAAGGCTTCAGTGAGGATACAGGATTTAAAGAGGCTTAGATTATCATACTGTAGATATTATAAGGATAAGGAATGTATAGATTCTGATTCGAGGGAGGAGTTTAGGCTCTTCTACACTACCCTACATTCAGGGAGTCTCACCAGCTTTTTATACCCACATACTATTTATGTTTCCTCCCCAGTGACTTCATGGAAAATAATTCTGCACCCAGTGATAAAGCCCTATGGGTCTAATCCTTGTTAGTGTTACTACTGTTTCTGTGGCAACCATCAGATGATGCATAATCTTACTGAGGCAAGATGTAAGGAATATTTTCATCAACAAATACCCAGTTTCACTGGGAGATTACCAGACTACTCAGCTACTATATCCAAAAATATAAATTCTACTTTTCCATATTTCCATGTTTAAACATGTAGTAGAAAACATGTTTAAGAAAAAAAATCTTACCATGGATTTTTTTCTGTAAGGAAGTAGTGTTATCCTTGAATTCTGTTTGAATACTTTGTTTAAAATGGGCATAATGGGCTTGGCGCCTGTGGCTCAAGCGGCTAAGGCACCAGCCATATACACCTGAGCTGGCGGGTTTGAATCCAGCCCGGGCCCACCAAACAACAATGAAGGCTGCAACCAAAAAATAGCCGGGCGTTGTGGGGGGCGCCTATAGTCCCAGCTACTTGGGAGGCGGAGGCAGGAGACTCGCTTGAGCCCAGGAGTTGGAGGTTGCTGTGAGCTGTGATGCCATGGCACTCTACCCAGGGCGACAGCTTGAAGCTCTGTCTCAAAAAAATAAAAATAAAATGGGCATAATGAATAAGACCTGAGGCTTGGCTCCTGTTGCTTAGTGGTTAGGGCGCCAGCCACATGCTCTATGGCTGATGGGTTCGAACTTGGCCAGGGCCTGCTAAACAACAATGACAACAACAACTACAAAAACAGCCAGGCTTTGTGGCTGGCACCTATAATCCCAGCTACTTGGGAGCTGAGGCAAGGGAATCACTTAAGTCCAATAGTCCGAGATTGCTGTAAGCTTTGACGTCATGGCACTCTACTGAGGGCTACATAGTGAGACTCTTTTTAAAAAAAAAAAGAGGGCAGTGCCTGTGGCTCATTGAGTAGGGTGCCAGCACCATACACCGAAGGTGGTGGGTTCAAGCCCAGCCTCGGCTGAACTGCAAAACAGAAAAATAGCCGAGCATTGTGATGGGTGCCTGTAGTCCCAGCTACTAGGGAGGCTGAGGCAAGAGAGCCGCCTAAGCCCAGGAGTTGGAGGTTGCTGTGAGCTGTGTAAGACCATGGCACTAAACCGAGGGCGATAAAGTGAGACTGTGTCTCTACAAAAAAAAAAAAAAAAAATACTCATAGTATTGTTAAGATAAAATGAAATAGAATATGTATGTTACTTAGAGCAGTGTTTGGATATACAAAGTGCTTAATAATAAGTACAGTAGAATCACTTTAAGTTAACCACGCAAGGGACTGTAACAAACTGGTCAACATACAGTTGTGCTCAACATAAGGAACTAGGCCTGCTATACTGATAGGTACACCTGGTATACGTCTGATCTGTGAAAATTAGGTCAATTTAGGGAGGTGTTCAACTATGAAGGTTCTGCTGCATTTGTGATTTTCTTTTTCTTCAGGTTTAGTTTACTGTATTAAATCCAGACGAACAGAACATGAGCTTCTCTTCCAGGAAGAAGTCTGAATTTACAGCCTGTCTGACATTCACTTTTTGGGGGGGTGGGGGGGATGGGTGAGGATGCCTGTTTAATGACAAGCTCCAAAAAAGGATTTCAAATACATCTCTTATCAAATAAGACTGACCTTATAAAGAAAGGACTTCAGTGAAGAAGGCACAGGGAAAAGAAGTTGAGGTTATGAGTATTAAAAGATTCCACACGCAAAAGCAGAGTGAAGATATAGGTAGAAATCCCAAGCAGCAAATCCATGGATCAGTCACGGGTAATTTACATCAAAGCCTAAGTAATCTACTTGAGCCATGGTGTTGACCTGTAGGAGGAAATAGTGCCCTTTCCTGGGGATGGTCTGTTTAAATCAAAGGGAATTATCTCATTAATTCCCTGGTGATCCTTGTAGAACCTTGCTAAAGGGGCACTTCTAGGGTTTAGTTTAATCCCCCTTCTATTTTCTACAGTCATAGCTTGACTTTCACAGAAATTACTCACCTAAGATATTCAGATTTTATCCCTAACAGTAAACATTTGAGCATCTCCTATAAGCTGTGTACTTTATTAGGGAAACAAAGATAAATAAGAGATACAATTTCTGCTCATAAGTCTTTCCCAGTCTGAGAAAACTGACATGTATACAACTAAACAGAATTATGATAAGTGCTCTAATAGAGGATTACAGGACTGTAAATAATGTAGTGATTTTACTATGGGAAATTATAAAGGCAATGTAGAGGTCAGTCAGAACTATGCAGCTAAGGTTAAGAATTTATTAGGTGGAAATTTCAGGGAAAGTCATTCCAACCAGGAGTACACATGAACAGAGTCATGGAGGCATGTTCAGGGAAGATGGCACTATAGAGAAAAAGGCAATTTGATTAATAGTCTTGTTTTTATGGTGGTTAGAACAAATAAGTTATCACTAGTTTGGAAAACAATTTTTCCCTAACCCTTCTTCATCTTCACATGGGAACATTTCAACATTCTAACCTTCTTTTCAGATCTAGATAAGGTCCCTAGTGAGCCATATGACCCAAAAGGGAAAAAAAGCATTGAAAATTAGTAGAGAGTTTTCCTTTTTTATTAGGATTAGACATGACAGTTATTTTCTGAGAGACTCCTGAATTCGTCCCTGTGGCGCCATGTGTCTTCCAGTAAAAGACTCCTCAGTCCATTCCCATCATTGTTTTGAGTTAAAGTTTGCTAAGTCAAATGGAAAGATGAATATATGTGGCTCAGTGAGTAGTGCGCTGGCCCCATATACTGAGGGTGGCGGGTTCAAACCCGGCCTCGGCCAAACTGCAACAAAAAATAGCCAGGCATTGTGGCAGGCACCTGTGGTCCCAGCTACTTGGGGAGGCTGAGGCAAGAGAATCACCTAAGCCCGAGAGCTGGAGGTTGCTGTGAGCTGTGACGCCACCGCACTCTACTGAGGGTGACAACGTGAAACTCTGTCTCTAAATATATCAACAGCAGTGAACACATACAGTGTCTACTGTGTACCAGGCACTCTTCTAGGCACTTTACATATATTAATTTATTTCATCTGCACAATCTTATGAGATAAGTACTACTTTCTCCTCATTTTATAAATGAGGAAACTGAGGTACAGAGAGTTTTCATTCCAATACCCAGCCCATTCTCATCACTGTTCTGAGTTAAAGTTTGCTAAGTCAAATGTCATTCAAAATGTCTATCTTCTCCCAACCTTCCTTTTATGAAAACATTCTCAGCTGCTTTTCCAAGCATCTCCATGCAGTCTTTTATGAAAGCATAAACATTTACCATTCCAGGAAGTCCAAGGTCCTTAAAGTATTTTTAGCCCTGATAGAACTAGGAAGCCAGTTCCAAAGCAGACATGTTTTGAGATTATGAGGTGCCTCAGTTTAGCTGAATAGTAATTCTTTTGGCTTGGCTGCATTTTCGTATCCACTTCTCCCTTTACCTGTACAAAGTTCAAGGGTTCTCTGTTACTGCTATAATTCCTGGATAAAAGCTTAAATTTTCTACAACTCTGCTTCCCTTAAGGCTGTCTTTCTGTCTGTCCTTTGTCAATCCCTATGCCAAAAACTTTTTTTTTTTTAAGAGCCAGAGTCTCACTTTGTCACCCTTGGTAGAGTGCTGTGGCGTCACAGCTCACAGCAACCTCCAGCTCTTGGGCTTAGGCGATTCTCCTGCCTCAGCCTCCCGAGCTGCTGGGACTATAGGCGCCCGCCAAAACGCCCAGCTATTTTTTTTGTTGCAGTTTGGCCAGGGCTGGGTTCAGACCTGCCACCCTCAGTATATGGGGCTGGCGCCCTACTCACTGAGCCACAGGCACTGCCCTTTTTTTTTTTTTTTTTTTTTATTTTGAGATAAGAGTCTCACTATGTCGCCCTCAGTAGAGTGCCATGATGTCAGAGCTCCCAGCAGTGTCAAACTCTTGGGTCTAAGTGATTCTCTTGCCTAGATATCCACCTAGAAGAAAGGTGAAAGGGGAAAAAATGCATTAGTGAGGCCAGGAGTTTAAAACCAGCCTAGGCAAAATAATGAGACCTTCCACTCTAGAAAAAAAAGAAAAAATCATGCTGATAACATGAAACAAAAATCAGGAATTTCAGTAATAACAAGTCTGGGGACAGTGATACAATAATCACAACAAACTTCAGAAAGCATAAGCTTAGAAAAGATTGAGAGGGGAAAGAAGTAATTTACTTCAAAATAACGCCTTCAATTTTGAAAATGTTCAAAGTTTCATGTCCCTGTGAGAGATAAAGTATAAGACACAATCTTCACCCTTAAATATCTGAAAAACATGAGATGAATACAAAGGCTACTGACTTGTGGACATTGATTTTATATCCTGAGACATTACTGTATTTTTTGATGACTTCTAGGAGTCTTGCAGTTTAGTCCTTGGAATTCTCTAAGTATAAGATCTTATCATCAGCAAAGAGGGAGAGTTTGACATATTCTGCTCCTATTTGGATGCCCTTTATTGTCTTGTCTTGCCTAATTGTATTGGCTAGAACATCCAGCACTGTGTTGAATAGTAATGGCGTCTAGTTCCAGTTCTAAGTGGAAAAGCTTTCAGTTTAACTCTATTCAGTGAAATATTAGCTGTGGGTTTATCATAGATAGCTTCAGTTTAAGAAATGTGCCACATATGCCTAAACTCTTCAGTGTTCTAATTAGAAAAGGATACTGGATTTTATCAAATGCTTTTTCTGTATCTATTGAGAGGATCATATGGGCTTTGTTTTTGCTTCTAGTGATATGGTGAATAACATTTATGGATTTACATATATTAAACCAGCCTTGCATCCCTAGGATGAAACCTACTTGATCATGATGTATGACTTTTTTTTTTTTTTTGTACAGAGTGTCACTTTATTGCCCTCAGTAGAGTGCCGTGGCGTCACATAGCTCGCAGCAACCTCCAACTCCTAAGCTTACGCAATTCTCTTGCCTCAGCCTCCTGAGTAGGTGGGACCACAGGCGCCTGCCACAATGCCGGGCTATTTTTTTGTTGCAGTTTGGCCAGGGCCAGGTTTGAACCTGCCACCCTCGGTATATGGGGCCGGCACCCTACCCACTGAGCCACAGGCGCTGCCCAGATGTATGACTTTTTTGATGATAAGCTGTAATCTATTGGCTAGGATTTTGTTGAGAATTTTTGCATCTATATTCATTAGTGAAATTGGTCTAAAGTTCTCCTTTTTAGTTGGGTCTTTTCCTGGTTTTGGTATCAGGGTGATGTTTGCTTCATAGAATGTGTTGGGGAAGATTCCTTCCTCCTCCATTTTTTGGAATAATTTTTGCAGTATAGGAATAAGCTCGTCTTTGAAGGTTTGATAGAATTCTGGTGTGAAGCCATCCAGACCAGGGCATTTTTTTGTTGGGAGATTTTTAATTGTTTCTTTGATCTCAGTGCTTGAAATTGGTCTGTTCAGGAGATCTATTTCGTCCGGGCTAAGTCTAGGGAGAGGGTGTGATTTCAAATATTGATCCATTTCCTTCACATTGTCAAATTTCTGAGCATGGAGTTTCTGGTAGTATTCAGAGATAATCTCTTGTATCTCTGTGACATCAGTTGTTACTTCCCCTTTATCATTTCTGATTGAGGTTACTAGAGATTTTACTTTTTTATTTCTAGTTAGTCTGGCCAAAGATTTATCTTTTTTTTTTTTGAGACAGAGTCTCACTTTGTCGCCATAGATAGAATGCCATGGTGTCACAGCTGACAGCAACCTCCAACTCTTGGGCTTAGGCGATTCTCTTGCTTCAGCCTCCCGAGTGGCTGGGACTACAGGTACCCGCCACAACGCCTGGCTATTTTTTGTTGCAGTTTGGCTGGGGCTGGGTTTGAACCTGCCACCCTTGGTATATGGGGCTGGCACCCTAGTCACTGAGCCACGGACTCCACCCAGGTTTATCTATTTTATTTATTTTTTTAAAAAAACAGCTCCTAACCCCCTTTTCACTTTGCCAGTTGGACTTATGTCTTTATTGGTCATTCATTTGGGGCAAAGGAAATATCCTTTTAAAACTCAGGCAAACTGGTGTTTGTCTTGTATCCTGTCAAAGGAAACAAATGGAAAAAAAAAAAAACAGCTCCTAATTTAATTTTCTGAATGATTCTTTTGTTTTCAATTTCATTAATCTCCAATTTAATTTTGGATATTTCTTTTCTTCTGCTGGATTTAGACTTAGATCGTTCTTCTTTTTCCAATTGCGTAAGATGACTTGTGCATTTATTGATGTGCTCTCTTTCCGGTTTTTTTTTTTTTTTTTTTTTTTTACTTTTTGTAGAGACAGAGTCTCACTTTATTGCCCTCAGTAGAGTGCCGTGGCATCACACAGCTCACAGCAACCTCCAACTCCTGGGCTTCAGAGATTCTCTTGCCTCAGCCTCCCGAGTAGCTGGGACTACAGGCACCCCCCACAACGCTCAGCTATTTTTCTGTTTTTGAAGTTCGGCCGAGGCCGGGTTTGAACCCACCACCTTCGGTATATGGGGCTGGCGCCCTACTCGATGAGCCACAGGTGCCGCCCTCTCTTTCTGTTTTTTGAATGTAGGCTTCTAAAGATAAATTTTCCTCTCAGACTGCTTTTGCTGTATCCCACAGGTTTTAGTAACTTGTATCTTCATTGTTGTTATACTTAAGGAAGTTAATGATTTCCTTTTTTATTTCTTCCTGCACCCACCTGTCATTCAGCATAAGGTTGGTTAACTTCCATGCCTTTGTGTGGGGTTGAACGTTTTTGTTGGAGTTGAGTTCCACGTTTAGTGCCTTGTGGTCTGAGGAGATGCAAGGTAAAATTTCAATTCTTTTGATTCTGTTAAGGTTTATTTTGTGTCCTAAGATATGATCAATTTTGGAGAATGTTCCATGGGACAAAGAGAAGAATGTATATTCTTTTTCTTTGGGATGGAGTGTTCTATATACACGTCTATCAAGTACAGTTGTTCTAGGGTCTCATTTAAATCTCTTATATCTTTGTTTAATTTCTGTTTCAAGGATCTGTCCAGCTCTGAGAGAGGGGTATTAAAGTCCCCTGTTATCATGATGTTATAGGATATCATATTGCTCAGACTAAGTAAGGTCTGTTTCAAGAATCTGAAGCATTTAAATTGGGTAAAATATTTAGAATTGAAATGTCTTCTTGTTGTATTTTTCCCTTAACCAATATGAAGTGACCATCACTGTCTTTTTTTACTTTAGTTGCTTTTGAATCTATTCTTAAAAAAATTTTATAAGAGACAAGGGTCTCTCTATCTTGTTCAGGCTGGAGTGCAGTAGCTATTTACAGATGCAGTCATAGCTCGCTTCAGCCCTCAACTCCTAGGCACAGCAATCCTCTTGCCTCAGTCTCTCATGTAACTGGGATTACAGGCATGAGCCATCATTCTGGGCATAATATATACATACTTCTGTAAAATATTCCAACATGACAAAAAAGTAATTTTTTTAAAGTAAAAGTTGCTAGGAATCTTATCCCCCAGAAGTAATACTGATAACATTTTGATGAATAGCCTTAAAAGCATTCTTTCTTTCTTTCTTTTTTTTTTTTTTTTGAGACAGAGCCTCAAGCTGTCACCCTGGATAGAGTGCAGTGACATCACAGTTCACAGCAACCTCCAATTCCTGGGCTCAAGCGAGTCTCCTGCCTCCGCCTCCCAAGTAGCTGGGACTACAGGCACCCGCCACAATGCCTGGCCATTTTTTTTTTATTGCAGCCATCATTGTTGTTTGGCGGGCCCGGGCTGGATTCGAACCTGCCAGCTCAGGTGTACGTGGCTGGCGCCTTAGCCCGTTGAGCCACTGGCGCTGAGCCCATATTTATTTTTCTATATTATCTGTTTCCCTCCATTTGAATGTAAGCTCCATGCAGGCAGGGACACATCATTTCTGTTCACCACTATCCACAGTGCCTGTTTCAAGTAAGCACCTAATATTGACTGAACACCGCAGATAAGGCGTAGTGCCAAGGATTTCCTACACATGGTTTTAGTCAATCCTACTGTAACCCTATAAAATTGGACATTTAGTACTCCTCATTTAATAGGTGAGGAAAATGTTGCTTAAACAGTTTTTTAAAACTTACCCAGTCATACAGGTTAAAAGTAAAGACTTACAAAAAAAGACTTTTTCCCCCAAAGTTAGTATATTCACAAAGCTAGGAATATACCCCAAACCCAGTCTTCTCCCACTTCCACCCACTTTATGGAAGAAGCCTGTCCTGTTTTCTAACTGGTAATAGCTCAGGCCACATCTAGTCTCCTAGCTGCCTGCTGCCCTTGGCTGCTGCCTTGGCTGGCTCTGGTCTGACTGTTTCCTATCTTTCCCAGACTCAGGACCTGCTGGCTATGTTATCAGAGTAAGAGAAGAGGGCAGCGCCTATGGCTCAGTGAGTAGGGCGCCAGCCCCATATACCAAGGGTGGCGGGTTCGAACCTGGCCCCAGCCAAACTGCAAAAAACAAAGAAACAAAAAACTAGCCGGGCATTGTGGCGGCTATGTCTATAGTCCCAGCTACTTGGGAGGCTGAGGCAAGAGACTCGCCTAAGCCCAGGAGTTGGAGGTTGCTGTGAGCTGTGTGACTGTGTGATGCCACGGCACTCTACCGAGGGCGATAAAGTGAGACTGTCTCTACAAAAAAAAAAAAATAAATAAAAATAAATAAGAGGAGAAATAAGCAACCAAGACCCAACACTATTAAATATCATTAAAAATATACAAAAACACAAACAAGAAATGTCCTCATCTGGACTTTTCCTACTTTTATCATTCTATGAAAGACTTGGGTAGGCTCGGCGCCTGTGGCTCAACGGGCTAAGGCGCCAGCCACGTACACCTGAGCTGGGGGGTTTGAATCCAGCCCGGGCCCGCCAAACAACAATGATGGCTGCAACCAAAAAAAAAAAAAAAAAATGGCCGGGTGTTGTGGCGGGCACCTATAGTCCCAGCTACTTGGGAGGCGGAGGCAGGAGAATCGCTTGAGCCCAGAAATTGGAAGTTGCTGTGAGCTGTGATGCCACAGCACTCTATCCAGGGTGACAGCTTAAGGCTCTGTCTCAAAAAAAAAAAAAAGGAAGACTTGGGTAGGAAGCCACTTTTCCCACAAATTCTCCAATGGTGACACAACACTATTTACAACTGTTTACAATTCCTTGAAAGGTTAGAACTATTATTTTTCTAAAGTTCACAAAATATTCCTTTCCAAAACTACAAGGAGATAATGCAACTCAATCAATAAAACTTCAGCTGTTCACAGAGGGCCACAGTTTCCAATGGCTAACCTTTGCGTTAATTACCTTTAACTTTTTTAGCTCCTGAAGGATCATATAATCAGGCATGTTGTCAAAGAGTCCATCTGTTGCCGTCAGGATAATGTCTCCTAACTGGACATCAAAAGATGTGCTATCAGCAGCATCTGGGCTGTGGCAAGGACAGATGAGGGGAAAAGTTAAGAAAGACTTTTAGAGATACAGTTTAAAGTTTCCTTATATGCACTCTTTTACAATGCAACAAGGCTTCTTTAAGAAAAACTATTTTAGGCACGGCGCCTGTGGCTCAACGGGCTAAGGCACCAGCCACGTACAACTGAGCTGGCGGGTTCGAATCCAGCCTGGGGCCGCCGAACAATAATGACGGCTGCAACCAAAAAATGGCCGGGCATTGTGGTGGGCGCCTGTAGTCCCAGCTACTTGGGAGGCGGAGGCAGGAGACTCGTTTGAGCCCAGGAGTTGGAGGTTGCTGTGAGCTGTGATGCTGCAGCACTCTAACCAGGGTGACAGCTTGAGGCTCTGTCTCAAAAAAAAATAAATAAATAAAGATAAATCCACATGTTAGATACATTTTAGTGAAACTGCAGAACATCAAACACAAAAAGAATATTACAAACAGAGTTTTAGAAAAAAGATAAGTTACCAACAAAGGAATGATAGTTTGAGTGGCTACAGAATTTTCACCAGGTCATAATAAAAATCAGATGACAGTTGAATAATATTCCTAAGTGTGTTAAGAGATAACAAATATTAACTTAAATTCTGTAGCCAGATAAACTCTCTTGTAGGAATAAATCTTCCTCTTCAATCAAAACAAAAATGAAAACAAAACCACATTTGCAGACAAAATAAGACTGAAAGAATTTAGTGCAAACAAACTTTCCTGAAGGATATAATTCAAGGAAAAGAAAATTGAACTAAGAAGGAACATGTAAAAAGGAATAGTGAGCAAATGAGCTTCTCTATTCCCTCTTACTGCTGGTTGTTGTCTAGTGCTTCTGATAGGATTAGGAGTAGGGCCTAAGTGTGGAGATGAGGTAGGGAAACATGTTCTACTGCTACACATTTATTTCTGTGTATTTTTAGTAGAACCTCCAAAGCTGACCCCCTCTCTATATTGACCACCTCCTCAAGTTGACCTAATTTTCATAGATTTGACATATGCCACATATACTCAATGTACAGAAGACCTGGATCCTTAAGTTGACCACCTCTGCAGGTTGATCAGTTTGTGACATTCTCTTGCACCCAACTTTGTCAACTTACAAAGTTATACTGTATTTCCTCCTTAGAGCTGTGTTGCAAATAGTGATTAAGTTCTCATGCTGACTTTTAAAAACATACTGAACTCAAGTTCTATCAACATATATAAAACTATCTGATGAAAGTTGACCCCACAAAGAAGTAAAGAGATCAACAGATTCCTAAATTGCCAAGTCTGAAATCCAGCGTCAGTCATGGGAATGAGGACAATGCGTACATACCTGAGCACTGAGTTCCTAAATAAAATTCTAGATTCTTCCTTTGAAGAAACATAGACTTCTGTAGACTTCTCCTGGATTCTAAATAAATTTTACTTTTTTTGAAGTGCTTACTCACTGATAACAAAAGTGGAAGAACAAGAATCTTGGAAAAATATATGACTAAACAGGGATATGATTGCCAACCAAGGCTTTAGATTTCATAGAAAGAGCCCTTTTAGGCAAATGCTTTTTGAGTGTAAAGGTCCAGCAGAGTAACTTGAAATGCATGCCAATGTCGAATCCTTTTCCTGGGAATAAACTCACTGGCAGACTGAACATTAGGTGATTGTGCAGACAGTGTAAAACCTAGAAACCCTCTGGACCAAAGACAAGCCTAATTCCAGCAAGGAGGTGACACTAAAAGTCAGGGGAAGGATGGAGGAAACAACAGATGTTCTGGGGTGGTGCCAGTGGTTGGCTACAGGCAGTCCCATAAACATTCATGAGCTTGGCCCACGCTAGGGTGGAGTGTAGAGTCAGGGCAGGTGTGGTGTAAAGGGAAATCTCAGGGTGGCTGAAAATGGAGAATTTCTAGGAAAGAGAATCAGCTAACTAAGAAAAATTAAAGTTACTCTACACCCAGCTCTACATCCATATAGAGAGAGAATGAATGTGGAGTACTACAGCGAAAAATGGAAGTCTGAGAGCATCAAGTTATTTTTGTAGGAAAGAATAGAAATTGCCAAAAAGGAATGCAGAACCAGGAACTATTATGTTAGTGTAGTTCTAATAGGAGCTTTTCAAACTGAAGCACATTGGCTTGACTGTAGTAAAGTTTATCTAAAACTTTCAATCAGATTAAAGTTATTGTTTAGTATGATGTTGTCAAATGAAATGAGAGATCAGGAAGTCATTAAAATATACTGCTTTGCCTTAAAACATTTCAACTTAATAAAGCCTAGCTTTTAAAAGAATAAAATAGTTAATATTCTAGACAGGTGCTGACGAGATTAATTAGCCTTTAATTGGGAAACAGGGATGTCATAATTAAGGAACCTGGCAGAATGAAAGCTGAGGCTCTGGCTTGAAGGGTTATGTTAATTTGAAAAGTAATTTATGCTGCATGTTAATCTTACCTCCTAAGCTATTCTCCTTTTCCTTTCTGTTTCTTTTTTTGACTCAGAAAAATGAATAGTGGATTACCATCCCTTTTCCTTTTTCCTCTTTCCTATTGTTTTGGCCACTACTACATCATGAAGGTAGTTTTATTGTTTTCCCCTACCAACCACTTATTCTAGCAGGAGTCTTTGTACAGACTCCAGGGAGATACATGAATTCCATTTAATAATTATTTATTGAATGTCTGCTATGTCAACTGATGTTCCAAGGACTGGAGCTGTAAAGATGAGATGATAGAAAGATAAACAAGGAAGGTAGGCAGGTAACATTGTCAGTTCATTGTGAGCTGGATAATAAAGGTGGCTGAGGACAATATTTGTCCCGTTTCCCTTCAAGACCCAGATCAAGTGCCTGTGTTCTCCATGGAGCTTTTCCTGTACACACCATTTGAATTGACTCCCTTTTCCCAAGACTTTTAATATCCTATTGTGGATCATCACTTTTAAATGGTGATTGCTTTATCTCCTCAATGAGAACTTATTATATTGAAGGCAATGGATATTTCTGTCTTTATTTGAGTCATCTTGCACGTAACCAGAGTCTTTGTGAGAACTGCTTCAAAAAATACCATTTAAATTAGATAGTTATCTCAGGGGCAGATTAGGAATTACACTGGTGGGTTGTAATGCTGCATAGTGAAACCAGGATCACAAACCTGGCAGCAGTCCTTATGAGCCATAACTTCACTGTAGAAAATTCTAAGTACCAGTTTTTACCACCTTTGCAATTTGAGGTCAAGTCACATAATTTCTGTCTCTTTCCATTATTTCATGTTTCATCTACTGCAACAGGATTGCGCAGGAGATGGGCACAGATGTTTAAGCTCCATAGAGTGAAATGAGAAATATTATTTACATCATAATCTAGTCATGTAAACTTCCAAAAATTATTTTGTCCTGGCCTTTTTCTTTTTTTGCAATCCGGGTCACTTATGTGTATTATCCAGCAAGGTTACTGTTTTGTGTGTGACAAGTGGTAATTCCTCCTGCTTTAGACAGATTTAAATGACAATTTGGGGAGGGCTTTTCTCCCCTAATATAATTATACTCATTGTTTTAAAGCCAAGATTGAAATGAACAATTACCTGCTTCATTTTATTCTCCAATCTTGAATTCTTATTATTTGTTTTAATGCCCCCCCACCCTTTTTTTGAGACAAGGTCTTGCTCTGTTGCCCATGTTAAAGTGTGATGGCATCATCAATGCTAACAGCAACCTCGAACTCTTGGGCTTAAGAGATCCTGTTGCCTCAGCCACCCAAGTAGCCACACCATCACATAAGGCTAATTTTTTCTTTTTAGGATTTTATTTCAGGTTAATGTAAGGGTACAAACAATGAGGACACAGTATTTGAATTTGTCAGGTTGAGTACCTGTTATAGTTGTGTTCTGCACCCAAAAAGTGTTCCCTACACACCTACATTGTACCCATTAGGTAGGAGTGCCCCATCTCCCACTGCCATCTCCCTCCAACTTGAATTGCAATGAATTTTTCTCCTATGTGGGCATGAATTAGACCGTCTATTTGCTTCCTATTAGTATTGAGTACATTGGGCATTTATGTTTCCATTAGTGTGATACCTTACTAAGAAGAATGTGCTTCAACTCCACCCAGGTTAATACAAAAGATGTAAATTCACCATATTTATATGGATGATTAGTATATGGTATACATATATTACAGTTTGTTAATCCAGTCCTGATTTGATGGACATTTAGTGTGTTTCCACATCTTGGTGATTGTAAATTGAGCAGTAATAAACAATCTAGTGCAAATGTCTTTATGATAAAATGATTTTTTTCCCTCTGGGTAGATGCCTAGTAGTGGGATTGTGGGGTCAAATGGGAGATCTAATTTGAATTCTTTGAGGAGTCTCTATACTTCTTTCCAAAGAGGCTGTATTAGTTTGCAGTCCCACCAATAGTGTAAAAGTGTTCCCCTTTCTCCACATCAGCATCAACATCTGCAACTCTGAGACTGTGATGTGGGCTCATCTTATTGCGGTTAGGTTATATCTCAGGGTGGTTTTGATTTGCACTTTGCTGATGATTAGGGACAATTACCATTTTTTCATATGTTTGTTAAGCATTTGTCTGTCTTTCTCAGAGAAGGTTCTGTTCATGTTTCTAGCCCAGTGATAGATGGAATTGTTTGATCTTTTTTTGTTGATTAATTTGAATTTTCTAGATTCTAGTTATCAAATTCATAACATGCAAATATCTTTTCCCATTCTGAAGGTTGTCTATTTGCTTTGATTGTTTTGTCTTTAATTATGTAGAAGCTTTTCAGTTTAATTAAAGGGATGGAAAACATTATTTCAGGCAAATGGAAATCAGAATAAAGGAGGGGTCAGAACCTTATTTGCAGATACAAGTGGATTTAAAGAAACCAGAGTTAAGAAAAAGATGGTTACTTCATTCTGGTCAAGGGAACAATACAACAAGAGGACATTTCAATCCTAACTATTTATGCACCCAACTTAAATGCTCCCAGATTTATGAAACAGACCTCGATTGGTTTGAGCAACATGATATCCCATTACACCACAATAGCTGGGGACTTTAACACCCCTCTGGAAGAAGTGGACAGATCTTTTAAAGAGAAACTAAACAAAAAAAAAGCACTTAACTATGACCCTAGAACAAATGGGCTTAATAGACACATGCATCACACCATCCCAAAGCTAAGGAATGTATGTTCTTTTTGTCAGTCCATGGAACATATTCCAAAATAGATTAGATCCTAGGATATAAATCAAACCCCCAGAAAATTAAAAGAGTTGAAATTATACCTTATATTTTCTCAGAGCAAAAGGCAATAAAGGTGGAACTCAACTCCAACAAAAATTTTCATCCCTATGTAAAGGCTTGGAAACGAAATAACCTTATGCTTGGGTCAAGGAAGAGATAAATGAGGATATTGTTAAATTCCTCGAATATAACAACAATGAAGCTACAAGTTAACAAAATCTATGGGACACTGCAAAAGCAGTCCTGAGAGGGAAATCTATTGCATTTGATGCCTACATCTGAAAAACAGAAAGAGAGCACATCAACAAACTAATGAATCTCCCCCCTCCCGTCTCCTCCCTTGCACTTTTCCCCATATTCTTAGAAGGGTACAAGTGAAACTTACTAAATGTAGAATACCAATGTCTACATATCGTGATTATGAAAATGCTATGAAGGCTATGTTAAACAGTTTGATGAAAATATTTCAGATTGTATATGAAGTCAGCACATTGTGCCCCATGATTGCTCTAATGTACACAATTACGATTTAATAAAAATAAAAAAAAATAAGTTAGATGCAAAAAAAACAACAAACAAACAAATAAACAAACTAATGAATCATCTTAAGGAAATGATAAAGAGCAATCTAATCCCAAACCTAGCAGAAGAAAAGAAATAACCAAAATTAAATCAGAAATAATTTTTTTCTATTTTTAGTAGAGAGGAGGTCTTGCTATGTTGCTTAGGCTAGTCTCGAGCTCCTAGCCTCAAGTGATCCTCTTGTGTTTGGCCTTCCAAAGTCCTAGGATTACAGGCATGAGCCACCATGCCCAGCCTGTTTCAGTGTTGTTTTTTTGCCAAGCATCTGGACTATGCAAATAGAGGATGTTGCACCTTAGACTCAAGAGCATCCTTTGGCAAAAGTCTACAGAAAGACAAAATGCATTTAAAAGCCCTTTGAAAATTGTAAAGCACTATAAAAATGAGGGTTATTATTATAAATAGAAGGTTCATGATTCTGGTAGCTACATATAAGAGATGTATTTTATGTTAGTTCAAAAGCTTATTTTCCTCAGAAGTTTGGTAACAGTATCTCAACATAATGACATGAAAATGGTTTTATTGGACATTCAGGTCTGGTTTTTTTACTGATGCCATAGAGAAAGTAAGAGGAAATCCAATGCACACACACGTACAAACACACACAACTACATGTATAATTTAAAAAGAAATATTGACTATCAGAAGAAAAATAGCTAAAAAGCAGCTTTTCCAGAGAAATGTAACTACATGTTAATATTTTTACCCCAAACCATGGAACGTGCCATTACTAGTCAATAATTGTAGCAAAGATAAAATGTATAAGGAACAACATCCATGACATATCAAGGAAGGGCCATTTACATTAAGGACCATTAAAAAAGTACACCAGTGGGTGAGTTTTCAATTATTATATACATTGAATACAACCTTAGGCACTGGGAACCAGAGCATTGTGCCATGTAGTATTAATGTAGACTATAAAATGCATAATGTAAAAAGGATAGAAACACCTACATTGAATAAGCTGCTTTGTTAGCTAGATAATAACTTTTTGTCCCCCATTTTATACATGGATAGCAAGTATTAAATGAGAAAAAACGTTGTATCTCTTTTACTTCCCTTTTAAATGCAAAGTGAAAATAAGCTTAAACATTCCTCCTATTACACACTAGCAGTTTTGAAGTGCATCATTTGCACAAAAAAAGGATTAAGAATAAAAACATGTTTACAGATAATAGTGGGCTGAAAATGGCTGGAGTTTGCTTTAACCAAATAACAACTGGTTGTGCATATGTCTTCCCAAATCATTGTTCTGTGACATCATAGTTCTATCTTGAAATTCATTGTGTTAGGAATATTTACACCTCAAAATTGGCAAATGATGTAAGTCAGCCATATCTCCCTACTCCCAATAAAGAGCTGGTTGTTAAAAGAGCTGGTACTATATAAAGTTGCTAAAATTTCCATCAGGTACCTTCTTTCTTTCTTTTTTTTTTTTTTTAGAGACAGAGTCTCACTTTATCACCCTCGGTACAGTGCTGTGTCATTATAGCTTACAGCAACCTCCAACTTCTGGACTTAGGCAATTCTCTTGCCTCAACCTCCCAAGTAGCTGGGACTACAGGCACCCACCACAACACCTGGCTATTTTTTTGTTGCAGTTTGGCTGGGGTTGGGTTCAAACCCACCACTCTTGTATGGGGCTGGCGCCCTACCCACTGAGCAACAGGCGCCACCCACCATCAGGTACTTTTAAAATTGTCTAGATGGTATAATATTAAAACAAAAGTTTTCTCATCCAGAAGTGTGCTGTCTAATACTATTTGGATTCATACAAATAATCTCATTATATGCAGTATTCCATAAAGCTGGGACTGGGGTTTATCAGAGTGATCTACAAAAATTCCAGAACACTGTGGTATCAAAGTTGTACAGTGGCTGAGTGCCCAAAATTTTGCTGAGTATGCTTTATGTATGCTATAATTTCACTAACAACATGCTCTTTTTTTGGCTATAGTTTCTTGAGATTTCTTATAATTTTCATAATCCTTATGAATGACTCCACATTCCAGTCATCAATAGAAACTTGGTCATGGTTTAGGTCATTCAACACTTTTTTTTTTTTTAATTAAATCACAGCTGTGTACATTAGTGCAATCAAGGGGTACAATGTGCTGGTTTCATATACAATCTGAAATGTTTTCATCTAACTGTTTAACATAGCCTTCATGGAATTTTCTTTTCTTTTTTTTTTTCCCCCCCAGTGGT
>CAUYRH010023892.1:0-17726 GCA_963574655.1 Perodicticus potto | reverse complement strand
GCTGTGTACATTAATGCAATCATGGGGTACAATGTGCTGGTTTCATATACAATCTGAAATATTTTCATCAAACTGGTTAACATAGCCTTCATGGCATTTTCTTAGTTATTGTGTTAAGACATTTATATTCTGCATTTAATATAATCCTTTGATAATTATAATTGGTCATAGAAGGCAGAGAGTAGAAAGTTCACAATAGGCTGAGGTGGTCAGAGTAGGCTTTGGAGAAGGAGGGCTCTAACCAGGGTCTGAGAGATAGGGAGGAATTGGGGAGCAGCAGAGGAGAGAATGTATTGGAGCAGAAGACAGTGCCAGCAAGGCAAACCTGTGGTCGAGGTTGGTCTCTGGGTCACTTGTTATTTCAGTCTGGCCATTCCTTGCAGATGACTTGGCAAGAACCTGACCACAGTCTTCGAGCAGAGCCTTCCTGCCCCCAAATTTTGATGACTCTAGTTAGGGGATCCTCTAGTTAGGATTATTTGAGTGTAAGTACAGAGACTTAACTCTAACTTAGGCAGAAAGGACATTCACTTTCTCTTATAACTGGAACATGCAGGCGCAGGGGCACATTAGCTTGCAGGATATGCAGGCCCAGCTGCTGCTAAGGGCTCTGATAATAGTGCAGGGCTCTCTTTTCTCTCCCTTTTTCTAGTCTACTGAGAGCCACCGTATAGGTTGGCTGTCCCTGTGAGACAAGGAAGGCGGCTGCTGGCAACGCCACACTCATATTCTCTGAGCTTAGCAACCCCAGGAGGAAAGGAAGTTTCCCTCTGGCTTCTTCACAGCTCTGTCTCAGGATCCTGAACTAAGTAGATGAAATAGATTCACTGGCAGAGCCCAAAGTTGGTTGTCACATGGGGAATAACTGTTACCATGGGGTGGACTTGGCAGACTGAAAGGACAACCTCCGGCTGGCCTGAGGAAGTGGACAAGGCTGTGCTGTACTATTCTGGAAAACTTCAGTCCTGTTTCAGATTTTCAGATGGACACAGGGCCCTGCTTCCACCCACCCCCGGTGGCCAGACTCTTTTCACAGGGAAATGGGGTGAATTGCCGGCAGAGCCTATGTACAGAAAAGTACCTATGGGCACTGCGGTGGGGTTAATACTGGGTTGAACACCCTGGGAGCTGTGGCAGTGTTTAGGAAAGATCAAGACCAGAAGATCAGGTTAGGTTGGCACACCCTCACAGCCTAGGAAACCCATTAAATGGCTTTGGTGATGAGCAGGTGAGCAGAACAGAACCCCTTCTGCAGGCCAGGACTCACCTGAAGGGTTTGGGTGGCAGCTTGCAGACTGTGGTTGTCACACTCAAGAAGACAAGACTTCAGAGCCTAATACTGCCCTGCACTGAATACTGAATACCCTGCTCATTTTCTTCTGCTTTTGAGTTCTCAATAGGCAGCGAGCTCTGGAGCCCCCAGTGTAGTGGAGTAGCAGCTTCCAATTACTCCAGATCAGAAAGAAGCAGAAGAGAAAAGAGAGAGGAGGCTCAGGGCACCGATGTCCTACAGAACTTTCTGGGATGATGGTTGTGTTCCACATCCCAGATGTGGCTACTAAGCACTCAAAATGTGGCTGGCACAACTCAAGGACTGAATTTTTCATCTTATTTCATTGAAATTAATTTGAAAATTCAATAGCCACATGCAGCTGTGGCTCTGTATTAGACATTAACCCTCAGTGAACATCCTTCCTCCACCTACCTCCAGGGCTTGGAAGGGAAAAAGGCAGGATAAATTAGAACAGAACATCCCAACCAGTGACCCATGTCAGGAAAGGCAGATGGTGTAGAATGGGAAATAGGAAAGACCCTGGTGTCAACCTCCTTCCTAGAAACAGCCATCAGCTGCCTGATTTCTGGCAGTAGTCACCCAGCTCTGAAAGCCACTGCCTCGGAAAAGGACTTCACGAAAGGTCATCTGAGGCTACCAGGTGGCCCCAAAACCATGGTCCAGTGAGGAAGGAAATAACTTCCACACCTTCCGATAGCCCCACAGGAAATAGCCTCCCCCCATGATTTTGGAGACCCCACAACCCATATTCTTCTTTCACTATGGAAAGTATCTCATGCTATGCCCAAGAACCTCAGCTCACATGCCCATTAATGGCCAGAATTTTGGTTATACATGTGTTGACTGAGTGCTTCACAGATCACCAGAAGAAAAGCTGAACTTAAGTAATTTCCTGTCCAAGAATAAGCTGTCCTCTAACACAGCAGGAAACCCTCCAAGCTGGACAGCAGGAGTGACGGCAGGTTCCACCCACAGCCTCCAGCCTAGAAAGGGATCTGCTCCATTAGGACAGTCAGGGACTAGGTGAACAGATCCTAATAACCCAGGAGAGACCTAAACTAGTCCTGTAAATTAATAGCAAGGCATGCACCCAAGACTAGAAGACAAAAATGAGCATGTGGGAAAGTAAGATGGTCATTCCCAGTGGACTCAGATCCCAGGTGCTCACAGGGCAGGGCTGGGAGGGCCCAACAGAGGCTGAGGGATGACTAAAGGGATTGCACCAGGCTGATGCCCACTAGGCTCCTTTCTGTGCACCTTCCCCTGACTCCCATCTCACAGTCCTACAGCTTACAGAAGCCAAGCTTCCCAAGAGGTGGGGCCTTGACCAACTCCCAGGTGCCACACTAGGAGGGACTTACACACGCTGTGGACCCTCTCTGACCATAGGATCCATATCTATATGGGGTCCTTTTTCTGTTTTTAGAGACCAAGTCTCATTTTGTCACCCTCGGTAGAGTGCTGTGGCATCACAGCTCATAGTAACCTCCAGCTCCTGGGCTTAGTTGATTCTCTTGCCTCAGCCTCCTGAGTAGCTGGTACTACAGGCGCCTGCCACAACACCCAGCTATTTTTTTGTTGCAGTTTGGCCAGAGCTAGGTTTGAACCCACCACCCTCAGTATATGGGGCCAGCTCCCTACTCACTGAGCCACAAGCACCGCCTCTTGGGGGTCTTTTTTTTTTCAGAGATAGAGTCTCACTTTGTCACCCTCAGTAGAGTGCCAAGGTGTCAACAGCTCACAGCAACCTCGAACTCCTGGGCATAGGTGATTCTCTTGCCTCAGCCTCCAGAGTAGCTGGGACTACAGGTGCCCGCCACAATGCCCAGCTATTTTTTTTCTTTTTGGTTGTTGTTGCAGTTTGGCCAGGGCTGGGTTTGAACCCACCACCCTTGGTATATGGGGCTGGCGTCCTACTCACTGAGCCACAGGCACCACCCTGGGGGAGGTTCTTTTTTTTTTTTTTTTTTTGCAGTTTTTGGCCGGGGCTGGGTCTGAACCCGCCACCTCCAGCATATGGGGCCAGCACCCTACTCCTTTGAGCCACAGGCACCGCCCATGGGGCGTCCTTTTTAAGAAAATAAATTCAGGGCGGCACATGTGGCTCAGTGAGTAGGGCCCCGGCCCCATATATCAAGGGTTGCAGGTTCAAACCCAGCCCCAGCCAAACTGTGATTTAGCGAGTAGGGTGCCGGCCCCATATACTGAAGGGGGCGAGTTCAAACCTGGCCTCGGCTGAACTGCAAAACAAACAAAGAAAATAGCCAGGCGTTGTGGTGGGCGCCTGTAGTCCCAGCTACTTGGGAGGCTGAGGCAAGAGAATCTCCTAAACGCAGGAGTTGGAAGTTGCTGTGAGCTGTGTGACACCATGGTACTCTACCGAGGGCGCTGGAGTGAGACTCTGTCTCTCTAAAAAAAAAAAAAAAAGAAAGAAAATATGGTATATGCATACAAGGGAGTATTATTCAGCCTTAAAAAGAAGATCCTGTCAACGCTACACTATGTATGAACTTTGAGTGAAATAAGCCAGTCACAAAAGACGAATCTGTGTGACTTCATCTACATGAGGTATCTAAAGTACTCACCGAGATGGCCTTAAACTTCTGGGCTCAGGCAATCCTCCTGCCTCAGCGTCCTAAGTAGCAGGACTAGAGGCACATGGCACCATGTCCAACAGCTAATTTTTTTTTTTTTACGGAGACATAGCTTGCTATGTTCTCAAGCTGATTTGAAACTCCTGACCTCAAACAAAAAGTTCTAGAGATTTGTTGCAAAACATTGTGATATAATGAACACTATTGCACTATAGACTCAAAAATAGTTAAGATGGGCTCAGCACCTGTGGCTCAAGCGGCTAAGGTGCCAGCCACGTACACCTGAACTGGCAGGTTCGAATCCAGCCCAGGCCCACCAAACAACAATGACGGCTGCAACCAAAAAAATAGCCAGGTGTTGTGGTGGGCGCCTGTAGTCCCAGCTACTTGTGAGGCGGAGGCAGGAGAATCACTTGAGCCCAGGAGTGTGAGGTTGCTGTGAGCTGTGATGCCACGCACTCTAGCCAGGGTGACAGTTTGAGGTTCTGTCTCGAAAAAAAAAATAGTTAAGATGGTAAATTTTATGTTATGTTTTACCATTATTAAAAAAGTTTAAATAAAAATTCAGCGAAGGCTCGGCGCCTGTGGCTCAAGCTGCTAGGGTGCCAGCCACATACGCTTGAGCTGACGGCTACAACCAAAAAATAGCCTGGCATTGTGGCGGGCGCCTGTGGTCCCAGCTACTTCAGAGCCAGAGGCAGGAGAATTGCTTGAGTCCAGAAGTTGGAAGTTGCTGTGAGCTGTGATGCCACGGCACTCTACCCAGGGCGACAGTTTGAGGCTCTGTCTCAAAAAAAAAAAATTCAGTGAAGGTTTTTGTGTAATCTCTTATGCATGCCCATTATAAAGAATGTGGGACTGGGTATGGTGGCTCACGCCTGTAATCCCAGCACTTTGGAAGACTAAGGCAAGAGGGTCACATGAGCCCAGAAGTTTAAGCTACTGTAGCCCAGGCCTCAGAACAAGACCCTGTCTCTAAAAAAAGAAAGAAATGGGGGGTAGGAAAGAAAGAAAGAAAGAGAGAGAGAGAAGGGAAGGGAGAGAGGGAAGAAGGAAGAAAGAGAGAAAAGAAGGGAAGGAAGGAAGGAAGAGAGGAAGGAAGAACAGGAGGGAGGAAGGGAGGGAAGAAGGAAGGGAGGGAGGAAGAACGGGAGGGAGGAAGGAAGGGAGGAAGGAAGGAAGAAAAGGGAGGAAGGGAAGGAGGGAGGAAAGGAAGGGGGGAAACTGTGGAAAATTAGAAAAGTATTTCCTGTAAATTTTATGAAAGTAAAACTTGCCCATAATCTAAACATGATGTAATAGGAATTATAGAGAAAAGCCACAGTTCCCTGCTTCACTCCAGTCCTGCTCTCCAGAGACAACCAGTTTTACACTTTTCTGCTTTTATCATTTATGTATTTATGTATTTATTTAGAGACAGAGTCTTACTCTGTTGCCCTGAGTAGAGTGATATGGCATCATAGCTCACAGCAACCTCAAACCCCTAGGCTCAGCCACCCTTTCGCCTCAGCCTCCCGTGTAGCTGGGACTACAGGAGCCTGCTACAACGCCCAGCTAGTTTTTCTATTTTGAGTAGAGACGGGGTCTCGAACTCCTGAGCTCAAGGGATCCTCCTACCTGGCCCACTTTCCTGCTTCGAGATAGTCATCACCCTACCACCAAGTAATATGCTGCTGAATTTTACTTTTCAACTTCAAATTATCTATGACTCCTGCCTAAGAAAGATGAAGTTTTAACTCACTGACCCAACCCCCAACTTTCTCCCCAATCCCCTTGTTTTTAGCAATTACAAGCTTTTGGTTATTCTCTTGGTTATCTTTGAAACTTTTAACACTGTGCTTAATGTTCACTTGATTTCTGGCCAGATCCATTTTCAGGTAAAATGAGTTTATTAAGGCTCTTTCCACAAGACACCTCCCGCCCCAACTTCTGTCAGGTGTACTTCTGCATTTATATCACATGGTTGATAACACTTAATTCAACCTTTTCTACTCTACAATAGATGGAGTCTAGAACAGTGGTTCTCAACCTTCCTCATGCTGCAGCCCTTTAATACAGTTCCTGTGGGTCGCGACCCACAGGATGAGAACCCTGGTCTAGAAGCTGAAAACACACCATGGTCACACCCTGTGATGTTGTCAGTATTGTTCACTCAGTCTGACAGTGCCACGCTTCCATCTCTATGGGTCCACTGTTACAGGGAGAGGACCTTCTAACAGGTGAGGAGCATCTGGTTATAAAGGCGTCTAATGAATACGAAGGCTCAGAATCTCCCTCATTTAACCAAATATTTAATTTCTACAAATTTCACACAGTTAAAATCCCAGTAAAATCGGGGCAGAGATTATGGACAATACCATCCTAAATGAAGGAATCTGTTGCTAATGTGGGAAGATCCTCTGTGATCCACCCACATAAAATCTTTCCACCTGCCGGACTCGCCTCTGTAATTAGCAGTTCATTCCTTTGCAGTTAAAGCAAAGCCCTCAATATCTGTATATTCCTGGGAGAGCCACCGCATTAAGTGGCTAACTCCTTGTTGCAACCCATTTTATCAGATCGCTGCTTTCCTGTGTGTCAGGAAGGGCGAGTCCACTCTGATAATGCGGAGCACCAAGCAGGTGGGGCCACTGCCCTGGCCAGAATGGAAATCTCAGCTGCTACCCACTCCCCTTCCCCTGCAGGCCCACTGAGGCTGATGTCAGCAGCAGGGGAGAAGCCTGAGATGCCACTGTGGCTCCAGGGGAAGCAAAGTAGAAGCAGCCACCTTGCCAACCCAGCCCTAACCAGAGCAGGTGAGGGAAAGGATGAGCGAAGGTGGAAGGAGAACCGGGGCAGAAGACCTTCGGGGAGCTCTAAGGAAAACCCGAAGGGGCTTCAGGAAGGAGAGTCAGGGCCCTCGTCTGCTCAAGACATTCTTTCTATTTTCTGCTTGTCTGTCACAGCACATGTCATTTGTGAATTGTTTGCTTTGTATCTGTCTCACCAAGTGACTGCAGGCATGGCACCATGAGGGCAAGGCCTGCCCTGTCGTTTCCACTGTATCCTCAGCACAGTGAGTGGCAGGTTGTTTGTGTCTATGAAGACTTCCCGACTTCCCGATTAGAGGAAGCAATAGGCAAATGCTTTTTGGTTTGCAAATGCCCTTTTCTTCCCTAGGTCTGTAACTCTTCTCTGTCCTTACACACCCAGGCAGTGTTTGCTCATTACATGCAAATCCAATCCAATTGAAATGCTAAGAATCAAAACGAAAGGACTGTCTCTTCAGCCATAGCAAGGGCCATTGCGTTGGCTTAGGGCACGAGGACAACCCTAGATCCTCCAAGTATGTAGTCAAGGCCACTAGACTTCTTGCAGCCTGAGGTTGTAGGAATGAGTGCCTGTTACAGAAGAAAAGAGGAGCCAGGCACAGCAGCTCGTGCCTGTAGTCATGGCCACTTGACTGAGGTGCGAGGATCCCGTAAGCCTGGGAGTTCAAGGCTGTAGTAATGCCACTGCACTCCAGCCTGGGCAACAGAGCAAGACCCTGTCTCTAAAACAAATAAAAAATAAACAGGGACTCTGTGAGTATGGTGGCTCACGCCTGTAATCCTAGAACTTTGAGAGGCCAAAGTGGGAGGATCACTTGAGTTAGGCGTTCTCAGCAACCAGTGAGAACTCTTCAAAAAAATAATGAGAAGGGTGGCACCTGTGGCTCAGTGGGGAGGGCGCCAGCCCCATATGCCAGAGGTGGCGGGTTCAAACCCAGCCCCGGCCAAAAACTGCAAAAAATAAAATTGGTTAACCTTTAAAAAAAAAAAATGAGGAGCAATACAGACCAGGCACCAGGAAAAGCAGCTTTTTAAGTGTTTACAATATTAATGGATATATTCATACATGTGAGAAAGAATATTTATCCCAAATTTTTCACTGAAGCTTTGTTTAAAATAGCAAAAGATTGGAAATAACCTAAATGTCCCTTTTATTGAGAATTGGTTAAATAGGGTGGCGCCTGTGGTTCAAAGGAGTAGGGCGCCGGCCCCATATACCGGAGGTGGCGGGTTCAAACCCAGCCCCGGCCAAAAACTGCAGAAAAACAAAGAGAGAATTGGTTAAATAAATGATGGTCCCTGCATATAATGAAATTCATTGAGGCCCTTTATGTCCTGCTAGCATGGAACATTTTCCAGGATGTATTGTTAAGTGAGAAAAGTGAGGCACAGAATAGTGTGTAGGGTACAAACCATTTGTGGAGAAAAATATGAAGAATGGTATATATATTTACTTGTACATGTAAAACTCTGGTAAGAATCTGGTGAGACTGGTTGTGGGGGAGGAGGTATGGTAGTTTGGTTGAAAGGGAAACTTTACTTTTCTACCTTTTGAATTTTGAATCATGTGACTGTGTTACTTGTTTTGAAATGTGAATAAAATTGAATGTCAAGATAACTAATAACAAATGTCTCATTTATGCCAGTTAATTTCTTTCAAGTGGATTTTTTTGTTTTAATGACTCTATGGAATGGGTATGGGAAACGCATTCTCTTTTTCCAACGAAGAAAGCATATTCGGAGACACAGACCAGTTCCTAAGTGAGTGTGTGCACATGTATGTATGAGTGTGTAATGCGTATGTGGGTGAATGAGTGTGAGACCATGCGAAGCACATGTGAGTGTGTGAACGTCTGTATGAGTGTGTAAAGTGCATGTGAGTGTGTATGAATATCCTTGCGTGACTGTGTGAACAGAGGATACCCATGCCTGTGACAGTGTGAAGTAGGTGTGAGGATGAGTGTGTAATCATACTGAGCAATCTCGCTGGTTGCTCAGGCTGGTCTCCAACTTCTGTGTGAATGTGTGTGTGACCTTGTGAAACAAAGCATGTGTGAGTGTGTGCCTGAGGCCTGGGAGGCCTGACCTAGAGCAGCCGAGGAGACAGAATGTGCAGGGGAGTCACGGTGGGGTGGGAGGAGCAGGAGGGAGGCTGGGCAGGCCTGGGGTGGAGAGAGCCCAGGAGGGAAGAGCAGTAGTGCTTGGGGAGGCCCGCTGGCCCCAGCTACACCCGGTGAGGGGGCCTGCCCAGGGGCCCAGCGGGAGTTGTAGTGACCGAAGTGGGCTAACTGAGGTGCAGCTGGAGGTAGAGACGGGAGAGTCCATACTGCAGCTGGCAAGCCCCCTCGCTCTGCCCTGGGTGAGCCCTCCCCCAAACACCAGGGCTGCAGAGATGTGCTCCCCCACACAACTCAGAGCACAGGAGGGTCAGAGGCCAAGGGAAGGGATGGATGGTGGAATTGATCATGAGTCCAGGAAAGGCATAGGGACTGGAGGGGAAGTGGGGGATAGTGTAAGAACGGGTTTGGCGTCGCCGTGAGCAAACTGCTGTGCTGGAAGGGCGAGTCTCTGTGCTGCTCGCCGTTTCCTCTCTGTCCTGCTATAGTACCTGGCACTCTCTACACATCGTCTTGGCCAGATGTGCCACCGTGTCCACGGGGGATCCAGATGTTAATGTGGCAGTTCAGCCTCTGTCCTGACCATTGCTGCCTTACCAGGCTGCTGAGGCTCTCTGCGTGTGCGTGTGTATGGTGTGCACCGTGTGAGCAAGTGAAAAGAGGCCTGGCCAGGGCATCACCTCCTCTTATTGCTCCTAAGGAAGCCCGAGCCACCAGTGTGCCAAGCAGGAAAGGGCCCTGTTATGGGCTGACTTGTGTCCCCCACAAAAGATGTTGCAGTCCTATCCTCTAGTACCTGTGGATTTGACTTTATATGGAAGTAGAGTCTTTGTGAATGACAGAATTAAAATGAAGTCATTAGCGTGGGCCCAAATCCTATACAACTGATGTCCTAACTGGAAGGGAAAATGAATGGACTCAGAGATGGACACACACAGGGAGGGCACCCTGTGAAATGAAGGTGGACATGGGATGCTGCATCTGCAAGCTGAGGAGCAGCCAAGATGCCCAGCAGATACCTGCAGTAGGGCAGCAGTCGGGCAGCTTCTCCTCCACAGGCCTCAAGAGGCACCAGCCCTGCCAACACTTCATCTCAGACTCAGAGCCTTTAGAGCCAGGACAGAGTAAACGTCTGTCATTCTAAGCCACTCAGGGTTTGGTGCTTCGTTATGGCAGCCCTGAGAAGCAGTGCAGGTCAAAAACATGGAACTGAGTCTGACCACAGCTCCCCCACTTAGCTTTGCCACCATGGTGAGTCACTCAAGTTCCAGGAGCCTCTGTTTCCTAAAGTGGGGCTGGTGAGAGCCCTGTCCTCCCAGGACCCTGGGTTTAACCTGTGCCAGGTGCATACTTACTACAGGCTTTATAAACTGTGGCTGTTACCATTAAGGGTCCCTGACAACAAGTAAGTGAGGTGATGGTTATGTTAATCAGCTTAAAGTAAGCATTCTACATTGTATATCAAATCAGCATATTGTACCCCATAAATGTATACAGTTATGATTTAATAAAAATTTTAAAAAACAAAATTAGAAAAAAGGGTCTCTGTCAACATTCCTGATGACAAAATTATCTTCAACATGCACAAAGCCCAAATGTGAGAATCCAGAAGAAGAAAAGTGAAGAGAAGGCCACCTAGGGAGGGCCTGTCATACCAGGCACAGCGCTGAGCACTTGCCCAGAGTAATGTAAATTCTAGCCCTCCCAGGGCTTAGGAGAGGGAGGCCTGGGTATGGGGAAAAGGTGCGGAGAGAGGGTGAGGGGTCAAGCAAGGCAGGAACCTCCAGGCAAAGGAACCCCAGGCTCCAAGTGCTGCTGTGCCCCTGCCTGCCCTGCCGTAGCCATGCTCACGGTGTGGGGAGAAGCCTGGTGGGGGTGCAGACCAAGCATCACAGCCGGTGCAGCCGGAGTCACCCGACCTGCAATAATGTGCCTTTCTGCCCTGCTGGAGACAGAGGGCATTGTGTGTGTGGCTGCAGCCTGGGACCAGGGCACAGCTCGCCTCTCAGAAAGGCGTGATTGTCTTGGGCAACCTCTGAAGCCAGGGCTGCCTCCCAGTACGTCACAACAAACCCAAGCAGGCGAAGGGACAGCCACTCCCCAGGGACAGAGCCCCTTTGAGCCTCCAGCCCTAGAGACTCCCAGGAGCTAAGGCAGAAGTGAGCTGAGCTGAGCTGAGAGCTTTGGGATAAACTGGATAATTCAGAGCCAGGGAAACATTTTGAAGGCCTGGGACAGAGCCTCAGAGAACCCACAGTCAAAACATGTCAGGAAAAATGGTGGTTAAAGGCACCGGCTGTGGAGTCAGGGTACTTGGGCTTAAGCCCCCCACTGGGACTTTTCCTGGCTGAGTGACTTAGGACAAAATTACAGATAAGGCATATTGTCTTCAATCCATAGACAGGGAGGTTTGTGAGGATTAATGAATTGGTGTCTAGTTCCCTGGTAGACACTCAAGAAATACCAGCTATTGCCATGATTATTAACCTATGCTGTTCAGATGAAATCAGTAAAGCAAAACGTCTGGCACACAGCCTGGCACCTAGCAGCTACCTGTGCTCCACAGCCCTGACTTCCATCCAAGAAGCCACAGTTCGGGAGGCAGGCAGAGTGGCCTCCTTTCTTTAGAGGTGTCCTTTCTCCTGCCGAGAGAGACATTTGGTGAGCCTGCCTACAATGCTCTGGACAGATGATCCTGTTCAGTTTCCTCTGGGGCTGGGTCCTGCCAGCCTGTGGGCAGCTTATGATCTGCAGGTAGGAGCTAGTAGCCAAGTGCAGGGGAGGCCCGGCTGGGCTCGCACTACTTTGCCTGCCATGAATTCACATCCTGTGCTCTGCCTGAAACTCGCTGGCCCAGATCTCAGGAGATGATCTTTCCTCCTCTACCTCATGTCCAGGTGTCTGGATGAGCCAACGCCCTCATCCCCATCAGCTACCAAACAAGCTTCCAAAAGCTCCAGCTAGGCACAGTCCTGCCCTGCCCACGGCTCAGGCCCCGCAGGACTGGGAGGGAAGGCGCCTCCTGGGCCCGTGCCCGGCTCTGGCTGAAGCTGGGCTGAGGGCCTCTCCTCAGCCCTCCCCCACAGACACACAGGGCTTTATAGTCAGATTATGCCATGGAAACTATGTGCACAGCCTGCCCTGTTCACATGGCCTCAGAAGAAAAAATAACAGAGCCTTCTCTCTCTCCCACAGTCCTAGCGGGCCTGAACCACCAATGCAAGCCTCCTATGTGAAACAGGTCCCATAAAAATCTCAGGACAACGTGTCTGGGGTGCCCTCAAATCATTTCCCAGCCCCCCGACCCTGTCTCCACTGCTGAGGTCTGGATGGCTCTGCCCACCAGGAACACGCTGCCTTATATGGCAGTTTCCTTCTGCGAACTCGGCTCCTTTCTGTCCCTAGTATCTTCCTTAGCCCTGCGCTGATCCTTCTCCAGCCTGTGCTTCCCCACGGATGACATCAGCAAAGCAGACCCGACAGGTCCGTTAGAAATCAGCCCCCACCTTCTAGACCTGTGCTTATGTGGAAGCCACTAGCCACACGTGGCGATTTAAATTTACATGTTACTTTGTTAAAATTTTTAAAACTAAAAATGCAGTTCCTCAGGTTCATTAGCCACATTTGAAGTACTCAACTGTTACCCGAGGCTAGTGACGACCGTATGGACAGCGCAGATGTAGGACATGGTCAGCGCAGCATATCCTATAGGATAGCACTGCTCTGGACGCCATCCAGAATTTCTAGGTCAATAGGCCACGGGTCTACTTGGGCATCTCCCCTGGATCTGACCCCACAAGGGCAGACATACCCCTGGCCCTGAGGGTGGCTGAAGGTGGCTGTGGACAGAGACGGAACACGTGAATAAGGGGCCCATGGGCACCCCTGTCAGCCTCCCGAGGCTCGGGGCAGATGGGGAGCAGGGCTGCCATGGCCCCATGCAGAGCTCTGAGGACTCTGAAACTCTTAACTTCAAATCTGGACTTCTAGGTGTTTATAGAGGACACTTTTCAAGGTGAGAAGATAGAACATGTTTTATCCAACTGTTAATCTTGAAAAATTTTAACCAGCTTTATTGAAATATAATTCACATACAGTAAAATTCACCATTCAAAGTGTACAATTCAGTGGTTTTTAGGATATTCACAAATACGTGCAACTGTCGCCACAATTTAGGAACATTTTTATTACCTCAAGAAGAAGCTTCATAGCTTTTAGTTGTTGCCTGCCTAACTGCTAAACTTTATTAATTAGGCATAAGGTCTGCAAAGGTGAGGTGAGCCTGTCTCCCTCTTACCGTGCGGTTAGCTCCCTGGGGACAGACCCAGGTATGCTACCTGTGTGTCCCCCTTGTCCTCCCAGCCCTGTGAAATGCCTGCCACACTCCTTAAATAATTGCTGGCTTTCTTGTGTGTGTGTTTTCCCTTTATTTAATATTAATTATTACTTTTTTGAGACACAATTTTATTCTATTGGGTTGGTGTCCGTAGCACAGTGGTTATGGCGCCAGTCAGGTACACCGAGGCTGGCGGGTTCAAACCCGTCTCTGGCCAGCTGAAGAACAGTGACACCACAACAGAACATAGCCGGGTGTTGTGGTGGGCGCCTGTACTCCCAGCTACTGGGAGGCTGAGGCAAGAGAATTGATTAAGCCCAGGAGTTTGAGGTTGCTGTGAGCTGTGACCCACAGCACTCTACTGAGAGCAACAAAGTGAGACTCCGCCCCAAGAAAAAAAAATATGTATATCTTATTCTATTGCCCTGGGTAGAGTGCCGTGATGTCATCATAGCTCATAGCAACCTCGAACTCTTGGGCCTAAGGGATCCTCCTGCCTTAGTCTCCCAAGTAGCTAGGACTACAGGCTCCTGCCACAACGGCATGGCTAATTTTTTTATTTTTAATAGAGATGGGGTCTTGCTCTTTCTCAGGCTGGTCTCGAACTCCTGAGTTCAAGGGATCCTCCTGCCTTAGCCTCCCAGAGTGCTAAGATTACAGGCATGAGCTACTGTTCCTGGATGACCAGTGGAATGAGGGGGGAGGTAAAAATCATGTTATGTGAGAAACCATGAGGATGTGTATCCTGGAGAGGCCTGGGGGATAGAGCAGGTAGAATAACTGCTCAAACCAACCATTACACAGAAAAGGGACTAGGAACACTGGGTCAAAATCCCAGAATTGAATTTCTAGCCACAGGAGGAGCCTAGTGACTTGGGCAAATAAAGAGGTGATGAGTCTCTTCCACAGCGCACAGTCAGGCGGGGCCTGCGGGATGCCCTGTCCAGGATGCTCCGGTGTGGCCTCTTGCTTAGGACAAGGGAAGAGTCCAGACAAGCTCTAAGGCAGTGGGTCTCAACCTGTGGGCTGCGATCCACAGGAACTGTATTAAAGGACCGCAGCATTAGGAAGGTTGAAACCACTGTTCTAAGGTCTCTTCTATTTCTGGGGTCCTGTACATGGTGCTGCCACAGGCAAAGGGGTTTCCAAGTAGCAGCACCCACAGACCTCTTTGTTTTCAACTTATCCTCAACAAGACTCCAGCTTCTTTTCTTCTAGATTCAAGGTCTGCCCCCTGCCCCACCCAACTCCCTCCACTAGTCCCAGAGCCTGGGGGCGTGTCAGAATGGGGAGGGTGACTGGGGTTGGTGGGGCAGAGTTGGGAGTCTTGCAAGTGAGCTGAGACTAATAAACCCAAGAAATAACAGGTCCAAACAGGACTCGGGGAGGCTTCAGGAGGGGGCTGGGGAGTGGCCAGAGTGCTGAACAAAGCACCTTGAGTTAAGCCAGGCCAGAGCTCATGCTGCCCTGTCCCTGGGCCGGCCTGTCCCTTATTATTCCTGAGGTACGAGCATTAGGCTGGGGCAAGGGAACACAGTCTCTGTTGAAGGGGTCAGGGAAGTGGACACCTGCTGATTCCAGTAACAAGAGAAAAAGTCTCTTTGTCAGGCAGTAAAGAGAAAAGGGAGGTCTTGGTTTCTCCACACATGTAGAGAAGACTGCTAGACAGTTAGGCTGAAGACCAGGGCAAGGTCCTGTGTGTCCACCAGCAGGAAGCACAGACCTGGCCCCTCTGGGAAGTGAAGAAGAAAGTTGCCCACAGTGTTATGCCCAACCCCCTGCCTGGTGTTTTCACTAGCTCGCACTGGGGTGATGTTTACTCTGTGACAGGTCCTGTCCAAGGGTCACACACCCAGTGACCCTACCAAAAGAGGAAGCTAAGACAAAGAGAGGATTAATAACCTGTCTGAGGTCACAGACTTTGCAAGGAATGGGGCAAGAATTGAAACCCGGGCACCCTGGCTGCGGAACCGGCTTTCCCCTCTCTGCTGCCTATTTCCCTAGGGCCTCTTTTCACTCCCCTGACAACCATGGGGAATCGTGTCGAGACCTCTGATCTTACAAAGGTAAGAACGAGGCTCAGAGTGCAGAGAGCCAAGATTCAGCATAGATCCTATGACCCCAAGATTTATATTCTTTCTGCTACCCTACCCCAGCTCTACAGAAGAATCCAATTTTGTTTTCAAAGAAACAAAGGAAAATCCCTGTGAATGGGAGTGTCATCATCAGGTTAGATATATTGACCAGACCTTAAACAAATCAGCAATGGATAAGTGAGGCCTTAATTTAAATTTATAACGCAACATTGTTGTTGTAAGTTCAGATGCCACCTGCTGAAACCATGTACATCATCCCACCTGCACAGGTGAGAGTGACACGAGTTTTACAAAAAGAGCCCTTTGTGGCTTGGCGCCTGTGGCTCAACTGGGTGAACCTGAGCTGGCGGGTTCGAATCCAGCCCGGGCCTACCAAACAACAAAGACGGCTGCAACCAAAAAATGGCTGGGCGTTGTGGAGGGCACCTGTAGTCCCAGCTACTTGGGAGGTGGAGGCAGGAGACTCACTTGAGCCCAGGAATTGGAGGTTGCTGTGAGCTGTGATGCCACAGCACTCTATCCAGGGTGACAGCTTGAGGCTCTGTCTCAAAAAAAAAAAAGAACCCTTTGTGGGGCAGACCATTTCGTACTTAAGAATAAGTTACCCATGCTCTAAGTATTTTTGTGTTTGTTTTTTCTTTGAGACAGAATCTCACTCTGTCACCCTGGGTAGAATGCCATGGCGTTTTAGCTCACACCAACCTCACACTTTTGGGCTTAAGCCTCCCAAGTAGCTGAGACTATAGGTACCCATCATAGAGCCCAGCTAGTTTTTCTAATTTTGGTAGAGACAAGGTCTCACTCTTGCTCAGGTTTGTCTTGAACTTTTGAGCTCAAGGGATTCACTGGCCTCCACCTCCCAGAGTGCTAGGATTACAGGTGTGAGCCACCTTGCCTGGCCTGAGTCAAGTTTTTGCCTCAAGTGTCTCGGCCTGGCCCATGCCCACAGCCTGGCCCCAACCTCCCTCGGTCCCTCCCATGTGCCCTGCAGAGCTATAGGGAAAGCTCTGGACCTGGGTTCCAAGGGCCAGGTCTAGTTTTGTCATCAATTGGCTGTGTGAGGTTGACCAAAAATTAAGGAAATTGACTGAATTTTTATCCAGAAGAGGTTGAACAATTTAATAAATCATCCCTGGGCTGATTTGGGAAATGGAAATATTGGATCCAGTGACCTCCGAGGGCTTATTTAGTCCCAGGACCAGCCTTGTCATCATTCCCTCTTTGGACTGGTTGAGGCCAGGCTCTGTGCCACATGCCGGGGAGACCGAGGTCACTGCCACCTGTCACGGGCTCCAAGGAGCTGGCAGGCTATGCTGTGGTGCAGTTCTGCATGGCAGGTGTCCTTCTGAAGGCGAGTGGGCATTGTGCTGATTGCAAGCACAGAGTTCTTTTTCTTTTGGAGACATAGTCTCACTATGTCACCCTCGGTAGAGTGTTGTGGTGTCACAGCTCACAGCAACCTGTAACTCTTGTGCTTAAGTGATTCTCTTGCCTCAGCCTCCCAAGTGGCTGGGACTATAGGTGCCCACCACAACGCTCAGCTATTTTTGGGTTGCAAGGATTGGACTGAATTTTTCTCCAGAAGAGGGTGAACTAATTTAATAAAACAAATTTACACTGGAAGAGACTGGTTTTCTTTAATTATCAGATATAAACTCTCCACCTAATATTATGGCAATAAGAATTTGTGAATAAGTTTACATCATTTCTAAAGAATAAAGAGGCTACCCTGTTCTCTTTTTCTACATAGCTGTGTTGTAATATGTAATGTTTGACACTTCCTGCAACTTTATTTTTTAAGTCAGGTTTGTAAGGTTAATTTACATACAGAAAACAATGCCCTTTTAAAATGTATCTTTCCGTGTGGCTCCGGGCGCTGGCCACAGATACCAAGACTGGCAGGTTTGAACCCAGGTCTGGCCAGCTAAAACAACAATGACAACTGCAACAACAACAACAACAACAACAGATAGCCGGGTGTTGTGGCAGGTGCCTATAGTCCCAGCAACTTGGGAGGCTGAGGCAAGAGGATTACTTGAGCTGAGGCAAGAGTTTGAGGTTGCTGTGAGCTATATGATGCCATGGCACTATACTCAGGGCAACAGCTTGAGATTCTGCTTCAAAAAGTAAATAAATAAATAAAATGTATCTTTCAATGAGTTTTGACTAATGTGTAACCATCACCTCAATTAAGATACAGAACAGTTCTATCACCCCTAAAAGGTCCTTCTTATTCATTTGTAGCCAATTGCCCTCCCCTGACTCCTAACCTCTGGCAAATACTTAGGTGATTTCTAGCTTAATAATTTTGCCTTTTCCAGAATATTATGTAACATTTTTTTTTTTTTGAGACAGAGCCTCAAGCTGTCACCCTGCATAGAGTGCTGTGGCATCACACCTCACAGCAACCTCCAATTCCTGGGCTCAAGCGAGTCTCCTGCCTCTGCCTCCCAAGTAGCTGGGACTACAGGCGCCCGCC